>MQUG01003487.1:0-28011 GCA_007213375.1 Steinernema feltiae
TTACGTCGTTCTTTGTTACGATTGTGCGACTAGCGTGTTTCGAAAGTATTTCGGTTGATCGTTTCGAAGTGTCGACATTGTCGATATCTTAGGTTACTGTAGACCCGTGAGAATTTTAGCACCTTACTGTCTCGTTGTTCGCACGGCATCGCCAGATAAAAAATGTTCACTAACTTTTTATATCATTTGGTTTTGGTCCTCGATGGCTTTTTAGGCGTACAAAAAATCATTCATCTTATCTGGTAGTATTGAGAATCCATTCCTCAGCGAGTCAGTTCGTACAGGGCGTGCCGTTCATGAACGTACGCGCAAACAAGCTGTTAAAAATAAAAATCGAGGGGTTATAGGCAGAGAGACTGCTGACCCTCTTTCGGCTAAGCGCGGTGAACGGATTTCGTTTTCGAAGGCCTGGTGCGACGCTGCCGACAATTGGATTGGTCTTCGGCGGGTTTCGCCACACTTTTCTATTCATTTCATTGTCTCGTCGGGCGTCCATTGAATTGGACTCAATGGCGCTTTGAATTGGTTAGGCGTTGCGCGCGGTGAGTTTCGAAATTCTTTAAAAATGAGGCTGCTGGATTTTCGAAAAAGATTTCGCAATTCGCTATTATATGAGAATCGTTGAGTTTCGAAAGTGTTATTAACACGGAATATTGAGGTTACGGTATGTGGTCGCGACATGGAAATAATGGATATCCGATGAAAAATACGACAATATTAAGGACAACCACGAAAATAGAAGATTTAGCGAGATTTAAAGGGGTGATGAGAGAGTATCCTCTAACAAAAATAATTGAAATTCAGTCTGACCAGGCGCCGAGGAGAACGCTTCTCCTATAATATCCCAATTTTGAAGAAAAACCCAGCGAACTAATCTCTGCAAAAATGGCGTTCTCAAAGTTTAGCAATTCCATGCTCCGTATTCCGATCTATTCGTAATTCTTTTTCAGTTAGTTTTAAATCTCTAATTTTCAACGTGACGGAAATATAAACTCCAGACGTGGCCATCGTCTTTCACCAGGAGTGGGGATGTCAAATTAATCGAATGTGTTAAATGTTCAAAACGGGTGTCCGAATTCCTCGAACCAACTTAATCAAATTACTTTGCCCGTTGTCACGTTGTGGGCGCCTACTGTAGTTCAAAATAGATTAGTTCGCTCTTACCCCAATTTCATAGCGACCAGCGGTAGGAACGGTGTCTTCCTATAATTCCGCAGCTTTTGGCCTGATGTCGCTACTGTGCTATTCGCGTGCAAAAATGGCAGGAAGAAAACGCGTGCACAAGCCCAATAATTCATATCAAATCTGTCAAATCAAAAGTGCCTGCCGACACACATCCCGTGCACATAATCAATTCATTTTCATTTCAATTTTTGTATTTCTCGGACGCCTGTGCTGCGCAGCATACATTGTGATCGGACTAAATTCTTATTCTTAATAGATTCTTAACAAAAGTCTACTGATTTTTAAATATTTTTGGTGAGGATAAAAGGGATTAATTTAGCAAAAATTGATTAAAACGTCAAAAATTTGGAGTTTTTGACATTTGTGGTCCTAATTGCTGAAAAACGTGGTGTAACGGTTTAAGATTAGGATGAAAGAATGATATAAAACACGAAAACATGTTAGGGGACACCTCCGAAAAGAGAAAACTGCGAATGGAGCTCGAGGCGGGACCCCACCTGTTATGCCGGAGCATAACGGCTAAAGCCCGAGCTCTGAACCATCGAGTTTCTCTTCCCGTCTGATGTCCCCCGTGGCTCACGGTGATTAGAGAGAAGCTTTATATCTCAAGTGATAACAATATAGGCGATATGGCATGAAGGGAGAGGAAAAGGGGGGACGACCGCTCGCGCTCTCGCGCTAAGGGTCCTCTGCGGAGCCGCGCCCAGAGGCGCGCGCGGCTGGCTCATATACGAAATACATATTCGAAATGGCCACAAACGAAGGGCGGGGCTGCGCCCTCGCCACACATTAATTGGTCAAGGGAATATAAACATCTGTCCGGATCTGGCGCAGGTAGAGCGCAGTGTAGTGTTAGGCCTTCGGAGGCAATGACAAGGGCGGTAGAGCTAGCGCGGCCGGTTTCATTGAATCAGAGCTTCTCGCGAGCGCCCTTCTTCTAGCGTTATTTCCATTTGAACGTCGATTCCCAATTGTCCCAAATTTGAGTTCACCTGCTGTCTTGCAATTCACTCATTGTTTGTCGAATAGCGCGAAAGTTGTTTTTTCTCTTGTTTTGTGCCAATTGACGTTCATTTTCAGGGTAATTCAACATCCAAATCACTGTCGATCAGCGCTGAGCTAGATTTTTGAGGTCTCTTTGTGGGTTTTGGCAAACGGAAGACAGGATGCGTGTAATCAACTTTGCTTCTTTGTAAACATTACCTTGATTTAGGACAGAAACCGTCGTCTGAAAGCTTCTTTGACAGTCGATAAGGTGAAATTAAACGAAATGCTACACAGAACGCAGGCGCCGGGGGCAGCCCTCAAGCAGAACGCCTGAAACTGTCAATTAAGGAAGGGAAGAATGGCTATTCGGTATGTTCACTGCTCGAAACTTTGACAAAATCTTGCAGGTACAAAATCGATTTGTGTTCCTGGAAGATAGTGGACGCAGATGATGAAGTAGCGATCGTCTACACTAACAGGATAACCCACACTGAAGCGATTATCGTCCGAGATGTAGACACCGACTTATGCGTGCCTATTTGTCTTGTGATGAGTTCTGCAGAGCCCCTAAATACCAAGGTCTCCGGTCAAGTGATTCCATCCCTCTTGTCGCGGTGCACTGAACTGACCACCAAATCTCTCATTTTATTCCTTACTAACTGACGATCACAATGAAACGCGCAAGGCATTGCGCACATTGCTCTTGACGACATTTTAAGCCCAAGCATCTGATTTCTTTCCAATTCTGCTCTTCGACCATGTAAACCTTCGCGCCACATTCATCAGCATCATTTTTGTCGCTTTCCTGTAAGCCTTGAAAACCATCAGAGTTGTAATACTGTAGATTGTTCCATAATTCAGTACAATGACAATACAGATTGAGAATATCAACCTCGCCTCTTTCATTTCGTTGAAATAGAGACACGCAGTGAACACGAGGATCGGGATTCCGCCAGAGAAGATCGGAATCACTGTAAGGGTGAGGAGATTCCGCAGAATCCGTTTTTGCAGCAGAATCGTCGTCTCATGCATTCCAGGGTGCTTTTGGTTCAAATGGCGAAAGCTGCGCTCACTGAAGAAGGCGATGGCGAGTAGAACAACGCAGATGCAACCGACAAAATATCCAGTTACTAGATTCTTGTCAAGACCATGCGGTTGCATGCAGAACAGCCGTTCTCTGCTTGGGAGCTGATTTGCGACGGGGTAGTCAACGATTGGAATGCTCCAGTTGTCATAGAGCACAATTAAAATAGAAGAAGATGCCATATAGACGAGGAGGCAGTAGATATAGCCCCATGCAGAATGGAGACTTGCGAATCTCTTACTGTGAACCACTTCCATGTAACGGAACTGAAGGCTCAGAGCAACGGCAATTGCCGTGTTCAAAACTGTCACAACTATGAGTTTTGTGACAAAATGACCCGCAAATTCACTCTCCAAGTAATCACTCAACATTCCATCGAGGCAAAAACACTGCGCAGGCAGCATTGGAATCAGGTGAGCGAATGTGAACAGCAAATTCCCAGCAAAATTCCACAGAATTCCGACCAGAATGAGATTAGCGAGGTGACGCATCTTCTTTGGTGTGTGGACGATGAGCACGTAGATGGTGAAGGTTTTGGTGAGGAAGCTCCCGGCGGCAGCCAAGTCGAGAGCTTTGTTCAAGAAGTGGGGCAGATTCTCGTCCATGAAAATACGTTGTTATGCTCAATGGCGGATTTGTTCACCTACCGAGGGAGTGTTTTGTTATTAAACAGAGTCTGAACCGACCGGTGCTTTGAAGACAAACAATAAATATTAAAAAGAGACCTTCTTGAATGACGCGTGCTCTCAGATGCAGGTGAAATTTCGCATACAGGGTATATCGGGGTCGCTTGAAATTTTCGAGCACTAGAATGGAGGCTTGAAAAGTTGGGTCTTGCAACGCTTTGATTGCGCGCCCCTGGTTGTCAACTTTACTTGTTTGCTCCAAACCAGCATTTCTTGGTCTTTTCATGTGATTCGGATGGCATGAGAGTCCTTCGCGAGCTTGAATTAGTCTGGAACGTCCACAGAAACACAGAATTGTGGCCGCCCGGCGGATACTCGATGAAAATTCATGATTTGGTCCGGAAAAGTTGAATATGTACGCGCCACAATTCTCTGTTTCCATGGACGTTGCCGACCAATTCAAGGCTGAAAGAGCTGTTCAATTGTTCAATTGCCGCGGGAGTATTTTCTTATTAAACAGAGTCTGAATCGACCACAAACAATTAAAATTAAATGGAACAAAGGTGATTCGTAGTCTTTGTCTTTGAACTGCTTTAGAACTGTAAATAACAATGGTGCTATCGGTCTACATACTACAACGTTCGACGTGGTGCTCGTTGCTTGACAATAAGATCGAGAAACAGATCGTATCGATCGATTTGCGAGGTTTTCATCACTACAATTCTGATCTTCTTTTGGATTGCTTCATTATCGTAGGCTATCGTATCGTACATTAGTTTGAGAGTTTGAGATTTGAGATTCGTCGTTGTTTGCTGTGTTTTCGTTTCAAATTGCAAAGAACTGTTAGCAGTAGCATGTTCGATCAAGTCAAAGGTCAACACCTAACCGGTTTTTCTACTTGCTCGTCTTTTCATTCATCTAAACTACAGCTGATTGTCGTCGCAATCAGCGCCTCCATCGATTAGCCTCCCGCCGATCGCCCTTGGTCTCCCGCTCGAAGATCGAAATTCTCTTTCTTCTTTACTCATCACTCCGTCGGCGAGTCATTTCTGTTGCGGTTATCGCCGCTCCCTATCGCTCGACTGAACACGCGACAAATGCACTCGACGCGCTATTTTCAGTCGGCGTAAAAACTAAATCGATAAACGCGAACGACGCGTCGCGGGCGTTTTTTAGTACTATAGAACTGGTCGAATTGGTTGAATCATCGCTTGCTGCGACGTATTGCACACCGCGTTGCGTTTCTGTTGCTTCCTCCTTGAACTTGTATTGTTAGGGTGATATCGAGTTTTGCCGCGTTGTTCTGAATCGCCGTTTAAAGAGTTTATCACTTTGAGAGCCCACTAATTCACATTTGAACCAAAAATCGCCCTCACGAATCATCAAACTGAGATATATCCAATTTGGCTGCTTCCTTCGAACAGCCAACCATAGCTCACAATCAGTTGGTAGAGCGGTGTGCGGAGATCCTTAGGTCGCTGGTTAAAATCCGTCTGGTCGGAACAATTTTTATTAGCTTAATGGGACGTTTTGGTTGTGTTTCTGTGTCCTGACGAGCACGATTCTCGCCGCGCCCGTATTTTAACGCATCGCATTGTACATCGCACTATCAGCCCCATTTAAACGCGATTTTCCGAGTAATCGATGAACTTCGCGGTGTTTGTATAACAGCGGTGGCGCTAGCGCGGCGGGTTTTTCGAACTGAATCAGAGCTTCTCACGAGCGGCTCTCTTCTAGTGCTATTTCCATTTGAAAGTCGAATTCCAATTGTCCAAAATTTGAGTTCAACTGCTGTCTTGCGATTCACTCATTGTTTGTCGAATAGCGCGAAAGTCGTTTGTTTCTCCTCTTGTTCTGTTCCAATAGACGCGTATTTTCAGGGTAATTTAACATCCAAATCACTGTCGATCAACGCTGAGCGCCGTCTTCAATAAAATGTAAGCTTTTGAGGTCTCTATGTGCAGATTTTGGCAAACGGAAGACAGAATTTGAGATTTCCACTTTCGGGTGTAATCAATTGAACTTTAACTCGCCTTGTGGCGAGCAAAATTTTTGAGCACCGGGTTAGTCGGAACCAAAAATGCTGGGTTTTGATGCGTTGCGTTGAATTATATTGTTAAAGAAACCGTCTAGTTACCCATATTTCAGGTCGCTTTTGTGCTCACCACTCACCATGGAAGAGCGATTGAAAAAACTGAATGAATGGCACCACGACCTGTTGCAGCAATACGAACACAGTGTTGCCGTCAATGCGTCGCTGGTGTCGCAGCGGGCCAGGTAATTTATTTGAAATTTATTATTTGAATTTAATTGATAACTTATGTTGCAGCCAGGCTGCCGAGCAGCAGCCCCTTCCCGCAGGCGACGATTTTGCGTCGCCTAACTCACCGCGTGGCGAGATCGCCAGGTAATTTATTTGAAATTTATTATTTGAATTTAATTGATAACTTATGTTGCAGCCAGGCTGCCGAGCAGCAGCCCCTTCCCGCAGGCGACGCCGTTGCGTCGACTCTCTTGCCGCGTGGCGAGATTGCCAGGTAACCCATTTGCCAGGAGGTAGCCAGCGCTAGCCAGTTTTTGAATTTTTGGAATGATAGCTGGCGCAATTCCTCATCTGGAAAGAATCTGAAAGAAAGCTGAGATAGGCGCTGCAACTGAATTAGACACAGAATTATTTTTGGAAACTGTAGAGTTGACTTGTAAGGAAAGGCGCAACGTGAGAACTGAGAACATGTTCGCAGTTAAATAAGAAGGCAGAGGCAGTACACAAACTGGCCAGCGCTCGCCAGTTTTCAATAAGTAAGGTCCTTTGTAATTTGATTGAGTAATCGTGAATTATATTGTTAAAGAAACCGTCTAGTTACCCATATTTCAGGTCGCTCTTGTGCTCATCATGGAGGGAGAGCTAAGAACATTGATCGACAGCACATTGAGAATGAGATCAGGTTTGCTCGACCTGATAATGTAATTCATTTGAGATATAACTCAATTTTATAACTTACGTTGCAGACAATCGGCAAATCACCAGCAGCTCCGTCTTCGAACCAGGTAATCCATTTGAATTGAAACCCTCCTTTCACAACTTTTGTAGCAGCGACGACGATCAGGCCCGAACGGATTTTGCCAACATCCTGGCAAACCAATGCACGCATCTGCACGCCGCAGTGAGATCACTGCAAGCCAGGTAATTCGTTTGAGTTGGAACTCAGTATTATAACTTGCATTGCAGTGAAGCTCTCCTCGATCTGTATCGTCCCGCAGGCGACGCAGTTGCGTCGACTCTCTCACCGCGTGGCGAAATCGCCAGGCAACCCATTTGAATTTGGACTGATTTTCATGTTATTTTTATTTAATTTTGAGCTTTAGCCTATGTCATATGTCTAAAATTAAAATAAAAATAAAAATTGGTTCAAAATTGATATTTTCGAAATTCAGTGGAATAATTTGGAAGTTAGTTTAGATTGTACACTTGTATCTTTTCGTGAAAATTAGTCGAAAATTAATTGGTCAAGGGAACATACACGTCTGTCCGGATCTGGCGCAGGTAAGGCCCAGTCTATTGTTAAGCTTTCGGAGACAACGCAGAAGCAGAGAATTCACTAGTTTCAATTGTGTGCTATCCAGAATCAATGAATTCATTCACGAAATCACGTAAATGGAAGAGCGAGTGCTGGAGCGATTGAATTGCAGATACACAGTAAAGCGTCTCGTTGTGCAGGAGGAGGCAGAAGTTGTTGATGGAAAACGCTAATCGCATCAAGCAGACTCAAGTTCTTTGACCGAGTCACACGAGTGGCGTCACGATTGATCTAATTACCTTTAATTCATTTAGGCGTCTCGTTCCCTGCGCAGGCGAGAAACTGAAAAACACTCCATTACTATTCGCTGTTGTTGCGCACCTAACCGCTAGTCAGTCATGGCTGACAGCCTGCCTTTTTACCTGAACAGAGCTCTGGATGTCGCTGCCTTTGCAAGCTTCCTCACCAAGAGCTTCACGATTTACGTGGTCATCGTCCACACGCCAAAGAAAATGCGTCATTTCGCTAATCTCGTTCTGATGGGCATTTTGTGGAATTTCTTAGGCACAATTCTGTGCACTTTTGGACATTTGATCCCGATGTTCCCCGCTGAATGCGCCCGAATTGATGGAATGCTGAGTGCTTACTTTGAAAGTGAATTCGTCGGTCATCTCTTCATCAAACTCGTGGTTCTCACTGTTTTGAACACCGCTATAGCTGTCCTTCTATCCTTTCAATTTCGCTACATGAGCGTGGTTCACGGCTCCAGAATCGCAAAGCTCCATCCTGCCTGGGGCTATCTGTACTGTCTTCTCGTCTATTTCGCAGTTTGTGCAATTCAATTCGTTCTGTACGACGAATGGAGCATTCCGGTCTCCGATTACCCTAATCCAAATCAGCTTCCGACTGGACAGAAGCTGATCTGCTACAAACCGCACGGTTTGGTCAAGAACGCAGTCTTAGGCTGCTCCGTTGGTGTTGTCTTCGTAATGGCTGCTGGTACCACTGTCTTTAGCACACTGAGCTTCCGCCATTTGAACCGAAAACACCCTGGAATGCACGAGAATACGCGTGTTCTCCAGAAGCGGCTTCTCAGGAACCTTCTCTACCTCACCGCGGTTCCGGTCTTTGCTGGTGGAATCCCTTTGGCAACTGCATTCATCGCCCTGTACTTCAACGAACTCCATGAAGCGAGAGTGATATGCTCGGTTTGTACGGTCATTTTGCTGACCTACGGGGTTATCTACAGTACAACGACGTTGATGGTCTTCAAGATCTATAGAGATGCAACGACGAAGATCATGATTGCGGCGGTGCGGAAAATTGTTGATTTGAAGCGAAGATTTGGAAAGAAATCGGTTGGCGTGAAGCCGCAAGAACCGGGAGCAATTAGGAAGAGCTATACAATTAGTCCTATTGCTTAGTTTAGCGTCTGGACCTTTTGTAATCCAAATTCGTGATCATGTGATAATGTTGTGAATGAAAGCTTATTGGTTTGAACTATTCGTCAGCGTTTCTACTTTAAAGCGAGTCAGCAGAACCACCTGCTTAGCCGCTTACTTATTACATTGCTACTAACCTTGTAAAAATGCGTTTTCCAGATGGTCGTCTTCCGACAGAATGCGTCACAACTGCAATATTGTGGAGTGCAAAAAGAACTTTTACATTAGACGAATAGTCCAATAAATATTACTACCTGTCACAGCTGTCTTCGATCAATTTTTGTGAACATGAATGAACGTGAATTTTTATGTGAACAAAAACCCGCTTACATTACCTGGCTTAGTCTTTGATACCTCTGTTTTTGGTTAACAATGTCACTCACTTTGGACCTCAAGGTGCAACTCCTTACCGTTGTTTCACCAGCCAAATAGCCCTTGAAACCGAACTAAGTGCGAAAACAAACGTGTTTTTCTATGGAAATAGGGCATTTTTTAATTGTTTTGCTTGAACGTGTGACAATTCTGAAAAGAAACATCAATTCAGCACTCGCTATTGCACCCCTGACAGTATCTAACTCGTGCCACTCCTCTATGTCCGACAGTCTTTTCTCCCGATGATGTCGGCCGAGTGCTATCGCCTCGGCCTCGATAGCTTGTGCGTATTTTGAATGCAACTTCATCTGTTATTGAAGCTCGTCGTGCTCACCGCTCTGAACGCGTGTACAGCTATCTTCCTCAGCTTTCAATTCCGCATCATTCGCTGCTAGGCATGAGTGGTTCATGAGTGCTAAGAACGCACCTTAGTTGATAAGGAAGATAGACAACAAACATTGGGAACAAATTGGCATTGAACTTTAGGATTGTGGTTGAATAGAATAGCTCCTGAGTCATTTCAATAATTGGATGACTACAATAACATGATATAACTTCAATAACAAATGTGTGAGAGTTGAGTGATTGAGTCGCTCAATAGCTTTGTTGCCGCCCCTTCAAACAACACTGAATTCACTCAATTTACTCCATCCCGGCTCATTAGTCTAGTCATAGCATGGATGATGACTGGTACGAAGATCTTTACAACCGAATCCTAGACGCTACCGCTCTTCTCCACGTGCCTATAAAACTGTTCACCATCTTCATCGTCATCTTCAAGACGTCTAGACATCAACGCAACTACTCCTACTTTATCCTCAATTTTCTCGTCTGGAATTTCCTCGCCAATTTGCTTTTCACGTTCGCGCATCTCTACCCAACATACCCGGCGGAGTGCTTTCGACTTGACGGTCCTGTGCGGCTAGTCATTGACAACGAATTCTTTGGTCATCTCATGTTTATGCTCATTTTTGCGTGCATCTACAATGTCGCGCTCGCACTACTATTCGCTTTCCCGTATCGCTATGTCATCTTTGCTCATCCCGTCTTCGCTTCAAGAATCAAAACCACGTGGGTGCTTACGCTCTGCGGCTGTTTGCACGCGTTTGTGGGGTTGATTTTGAGTTTGACTTACCGGCAATGGATTATCAGCTACGATGAGTATCCGGAGAAGCTGGAATTGCCGCCAACACAGTTTCTCTTTTGTTTTCATCCTTATGGATGGCGCAAATCGCTTGTTATCATTGGGTTCTCTTTGGTCATTTTTGTTGCCGCCACTGTTGGTATAACATTCACTGTTGTTCTCCTTCGGAATCTGCAGAAGAAGACGGGAATTGTCCACCAGCACACGCTGAATATTCAGAAGAAACTCCTGCGCAACTTGATCATTCTCACGTGCATTCCGGTATTTCTCGGCGGAGTGCCAATGATGATCTCTGTGGGTCTGGCCTGCTTTCCTTACCTGCCATACAGTCAATCTGTCACACTGGTCTGTATTGTAATAATGGCCAATCATGGAACGATCTACTCTGTAGCTTCGCTAGTCATGTTCAATTCATATCGACAAGCAGTAAAAGCCATGTTTAGCAATTTGATCAACAAAAGAGTGCATGTCTGTTTGTTTAAAAATGTTGTCATAAAGCGTCGGTCTTAATTGCTCAAATGGCCTTTTAATGAGTTCATTATCTCACTTTTTGGAATCCAGGTCTCACGATAGGAATAATATAGAACACTCGTTTTAGCCTTATTGCCAACTCCTCTCATTCTGTATTCTGTAATCCACTGAACTTTCTGTTCATTGTTAAATTAGGATTGTAGACAGCACAGTAGTGGATAGTGGATCATTTGAATAAACTCTCTGTTTCTAAAATTTGTAGTTTGCTTTTAGCTTTTAGGTGTACCCATCGGGCTCCTCTTCACATGGTAGCACCGCAATCCAGCCAAGAAACACCAATTCCTAGCCGTTTAAAGTTTATTTTGATTCACATATGTATTATCAAATTAAATCAACACACCTACGCAGATACAGTACACCTGCCCTACTATACGCTCTTTAAGGTAGTCGTGGTTGCACTGACGCCTACGGACCGCAGCTCGATAGCCGGTTTGGGACGTCCGTACGTGGACAACGAGGCCTTGAAGCTATCCACATCGGTGATGAAAACTCCACCGTCGGCGTCTTTATCTGTTTGGGTTACGGTATTGTTGTTCTCGTCGTTTTCGATGGTGGAGACCACTCTTACAGAGAGCTTCTGCCGCTGTGGTGATCCAAACTGAATCTTTTTGTCGTAGAATTCCAACAAATCAACTTTGGTAATTTTACGGAGTTCGGCGACGACGATCTCGGCTAAAACACATAGGATTACGATAAGTTTAGTTGGAAACCCGCTCACCTCTGGTGAAACAGTATCTCTTTGCTTTAATTTCGCTCCAATACCGACTGGATAACCCCCACAGGGTTTTCTTCTTCTCTAGCAGCTGCGTTTCCAACGCTTGAACGTTCTTCTGGTACTCCTCCGCGCTCATTTCAGCGATTGTCCCCTAAAACGGACTGTAATTGCTGTCCAGATTACTCTCACTCACTCTGAAGGTGTTCAAGAACGCCTCGATTCGCTCTTCGGCGTAGCTCGGTGCGTACTTTCCCTGGACAATTATCTCGAGAGCCCGGGTGCCATTTGAACAGCGCACCGAAGTGCTCACGATGTAGCCAAGTTGCTCGTTTGTGCGCAGAGCTGTAAACGCGGGTTCGTCAATCATCTGCACGAGCAGAGCCAGAAGCATGGAGGGTCGGGGCTCTGCCAGGCCCGTTTGGAGGAAGAAATGGACCGAAGAGTTGACGTGGGTCTTCTGTTTGACTTCGTAGATGTGCGAGTCGCCTTCGTTCAGCTTCATCTCGCGGATCAACTCGAATTCGTTGCCGAAGAGCGGCCGAACGGACGCGTTCTTCTCATGGAAGACCGCGAGGATCTCGTCGGTCAGACTCGAGGCGTCTCCTTCGCTCAGATTGCCGTGGACAAAGAGTTCCACGTGGAGCGCCTTCCAGATCTCTCCGAAGAACTCGTTGATCATCTCGAGGGTTACGATCTCAGTTGCGGCCAGCTGCTGCGCATATGTCCACCGCTTGCTGTCAAGCAGCACATTCGAGAAATACTGACCCTGAGAATGCGGCTGCGCATGGTCAAAGTTTTTAACTGCTCTGACCAAATCGTCCAACGCAATGTCAAAGCGCTTCTGGTCGGCTTGGAAGTTGACCAACTGACGAACGTAATTGACCGCGAAGAGGCACAGTTTCTCGTCGTAGCCGGCAAAGCCCAGCTGAAGTCCGTCCATCGATATGTACAAAGATTCGTTCAGTTCAGCGAGGTTCGGATTGTAGACTTCTTCGGTCATGGCGTCCTGAAAGGCGTATTAGTGGGTCCAGAATGGGCATCTTGGAACATACCATAAAGCACTTGAGATATAGATTGGCGATTACGAGACTAAAAGGGTCTGCGGCCAGTTTGG
Source organism: Steinernema feltiae (assembly GCA_007213375.1). Lineage (NCBI taxonomy): Eukaryota > Metazoa > Nematoda > Chromadorea > Rhabditida > Steinernematidae > Steinernema > Steinernema feltiae. Next base: position 12,719 of record MQUG01003487.1, read on the forward strand.
GGAGCGTGATGGAAATGTGAATTTTAGCCGTCGGCAGCTTGAATTCGTCGTCTTGCAGATACCAAACACGAGCTAGTTGGTCATCTCGGACCACCCGGGGCGTAGTTCTAAAGAGTAAACCATCAATTTGGCTCCAATTGGTCCAACTTACACTTTGTTCTCTTCCCTCGACCGCAACTCAAACTGCGAAGGGATGTACTCGTTCTGCTCAGGCAAGAAAAGCGCCTCGTGTGACGTGACCAGCGCCTTCTTGAACGTCTCCATCAATTCGTCACCGAATGCGTTCTTACGATAATTGATACCGTAGTACTGCTCCTTCGACAGATTCTCCAACTCAGCCGCCCTTTTCGACAGAACAAAGTAGTTCATGTTTTCAGGGATCAACTTATCCAAGAGCTTCCCAATGAGCTCAGGATTGTACTCCTCAACGAGATACGCGTGGCTCAGAACATCGTCAAGTGGATATTTTTGCAGAGCACCAGAAAGGCGCTTGACGTATCCAAAAGGACTTTGCGTGTCCTCGAAGCGAAAATTGATCTCTCCCAGGCGTTCCAGCTCATCCTGAATCCATTTCTGTGGTCCTGCAGCCCTGATGGTGCCGATTGCTTGGAAAGTGAGCTGGACGATTGTGTCGACGCGGTCGAGACCTTCTTCGCTGAGCACGATTTCAACTTCGAAGAAGCTGATGCCGCGTGCGTCCACGCGATCTCCGGCAACGAGACTTGTGGCCCACCCACGACGTTGAAGCTCGGAGAGAAGCGATCCTTTGCCTTCGTGACCGATCAAGTGCGCTAAAGGAGAGGAAAATAGAGTCAATCTCGTGAAAAGTTGGCTACTTACAGACGTAATGCTCTGGCCGGCATTTGTAGAAGCTCGTTGGGTCGTCTACCGCAAACATCAATTGAAGTTCTCGGACATCGTTGACTGGAACGACGTCAATACGGTAGCCGAGCTCGTTAGGCCCGTAGGCGCGGTCGTCCTCCCAACTCTTCGGTTTGACATTCTTGTTCGCAATGTCCGCAAAGTTCATTCTCATCGCCAGCGCCTCCAACTCGTCCAGCGACTCTTTGCCGAGGATTGCGCAGGTCATACTGAAAGACAACATTCGCTTACTTGTAAATGTAAATTTTAGACTTTAGACTTTGAACCCAAAGCGTCAGTGTAGGTCAGTGTAGGCTACAGTTTTAAATCTCGTTTGCAACTTACAGATTAGACGAATAGTAAGCCTTGTGGAACTTCAGCAGTTCGTCCCTGACAATCACGCCCTTTGACTTTGGAATCTCCATCAGCGTCTCTCGATTTCCGGTGCCAAACTTGGCGAAATCATGATCAGGCCGTGCAAGCGTGTTTTGCAGTTGGTAACAGCGCCTGCCGTCATTTTGAACGTTGTTCGTGTGTTCAGAGTGCACCGCGTTCACTTCGCGTTCCACGGCGCTTTCGGTGAAGAGCGGAGAGATGAAGAATTGGGTGAATCGGTCCAGCGCTTCCTGCAAATGCCGCATGTTCGGTCTGAGTAGATCATACGTTCAGAACTCACCGGTAGCTGGTCGTACGCCACGTCGAAATGATAATTGGTCGATTCGGCAGTTGTGTACGCGTTCGACGAGCCTCCCGCTCCCGAGATGAAGCTCGAATACGCGTTCTCATCGGGGTATTTCTCCGTGCCCATAAACAGCATGTGCTCGCAGAAGTGCGCCAGACCGGGGAGCTCTACTGGGTCCATCAAATGGCCTGAAATACGCGGATGTTGCGGTGAAACAGAACTGCAAAAACGCACCGATATTGACTTCGAGTGAAGCGGCGCCTTTCTCGGTTGTTGGGTCTGAGATGAGCAGCAATTTCATTCCATTTGAGAGTTCGTGGCCGCGATACTGGAATTCGAGGGTTACGGTAATGACAGACGTGTTCAACTCACCTCTCGCTTGTCTGCCTGTGATTTCCTGATATTCTCGTAACGCTTCATCGACTGTTGGGCGTTCATGTTGGCGTAGGCTTGCGAAGATGGGCTACAGTAGGGAAATTCGGGAAAAGACAGATCGGCAGCTGCAGTTACTAGACAAACTGCTGACTTCGATGAGCTAAATGAAGGCATAAGCGATGCTGCACAGGTCTGCATAGCAATGCCAATGTTTGAGCACGTTCGTTTCGTTTGACTGACTCTGATCTTCTAGCTAGTGCATCGCATTGCACCCGTTGCGCAAGATTGCACAATGCATGCGCAAGACTTGTGCAAACGCCGAGTAGAGCTCAGCTCAGTAAGACTTCAATCTATCTTTTACGCCTGATTTAGTGCGAATCTGACTGTCCACCGCCGAGAAACGTCGGTTTTTATGTTTACTTTAGCTTTAGTTTAGTGTTCATGTTCTCTTAAACTTAAACTGTACGTAGTGACTGTACGCAGTACGGAGTAAACGCATTGGAGAAATAAAATAAAGCAGAAAGTTCATCAACGAAATTTTTTCAAACATTCGGTGCCTTGTTGTTTGTTCTCCCTTTGCTGTATCACCACATCACCTCACTTATACGTTTAGTTTGTTTTAGATCGTTCTCTGACCTTTTTCAATTATTAATTGCCTGAACACAAACTTCCGCGTCGCGTCGATTTGATCAAACAAGTCAAGTCCGGACGCGTCACGAAGGTCAGCTGGGTGCACACTACATTAATGACCACACACAGCGAAATGCCATGACGCGCGTTCGTTGCACACGTTGTGAAACGTGATGGTGCTGGCGGCGTCGCCAGTATTCGCGTTCGCGGCTGGAGTTTCTTTGATTTGCAGTGTTATCAAGCTTGTTTTGCCTCAGTGAAAATGTGGCCATGATTCCAATTCATTCATCAAGTCGTGCAAATGAGGATAGACCGGCTTTTTGGTTTTTTTAATTCAAATTATACGACAGCGAGCGACAGACAGCCAGTAGTGACTTTTGGCCGACAGCCAAGACCAATTGATCGATGATCTTGGATCAATTGGTCTGGGATCTTGGATCAGCCGATATTGGATAATAACAAAAACAAAGTCCATTTAAACGATTAGATTTATAATGGCTGACTTACCTTTAGGGGCGCGCGGTGCCTTTGAGTGACGGTGCAATTTTGCCCACAACAATCCCTCGTGATGAAATCGCGATTTTTGTAGTTGTCAGAAAGTGCAGTTTTGACATTAAAAGCGGAGCCTATCAGGTTTAATCCGTGATTTTGTTAGTGTTAGAGTTCTTAGTGACCATAATTTGAACTCGAACAGTCATGGTATTCTTTAATTACCGATTATCAACAACCATCAGCCGCATCATAGACGACGAACACGTGTTCTTTAATTCAAACCCTTAGCGCGTACTCTGTTACAATTGCATCGTGCAACCACATGCCAAACGATGCATATTTTCAGGGTAATTTCATTCAAATCACTGTCGATCAGCGCTGAGCGCCATCTGCAATGCAATGTGAGTTTTTAATCAGCAGCAAAGGAACATTGTCTGTGATCAGTAGCGCTTGAGCGAAACTAAAAACTTCAGTTTGTTTGTTCAGTCTCCATCCACTCGCGTTTGAAAAGTAACCAGTATAGAAAGCAGCCTGCGCCTGATGCACAATTTGTTACCTGACTTACTTTGGATTACCTGACCACATTCAAACCATTACATACGAGAAGATTACAAGCAGTCGAGGACAACAGACTGTAAGCGACAATGCAATTTTCGTTATAATGCATAATTTGTATTTTAGTTGCTGTAAACCGGTATGCTGGAATTCGATTAAATGCTTTAAAAAGCTTAAAACGTTCACAAAGCATGAGGACGGCGTTCAACGTTGCGACAATTGAAATTCATTGAAATTCTTCTTCCGGACCGCATCGAAGATGGATTGGAACATTTAGAGGATAAGCTCCCTTCGGCGATATCTCCAATCCTGCGGTGGTTTGAGGACAACTACATTGGACGACCCTCGTTGTTAGTCACCACAATCTACATGACTCGTGGCATATTATTGATTCCACAATAAAAATTGAAGTTGAAGTTCGCACGGCGGTTGGTTCTGGCGGTTGGCAGGTGGTTCTGCTGACTCGCTTTATAGTAGAAACGCTGACGAATAGTTGCAACCAATAAGCTTTATTTCACAACATTAATAATCAAGAAGTTGGTTTACAAAGAGAACAGACGCTAAACTAAGCATTAGGACTGATTGTATAGCTCTTCCTAATTGCTCCTGGTTCTTGCGGCATCACACCAATTGATTTCTTTCCAAATCTTCGCTTCAAATCAACAATTCTCCGCACCGCCGCAATCATGATCTTCTTCGTTGCATCTCTATAGACCTTGAAGACCATCAACGTCGTCGTACTGTAGATAACGCCATAGTTCAGCAAAATGACCATACAAACAGAGCATAGCATTCTTGCTTCGAGCATTTCGTTGAAGTACAAGGTGATGAATGCAGTTACCAAAGGAATTCCACCGATGAAGACGGGAACCGCGGTGAGGTAGAGAAGGTTCCTGAGAAGCCGCTTCTGGAGAACGCGCGTATTTTCGTGCATTCCGGGGTGTTTTCGGTTCAAATGACGGAAGCTCAGCGTGCTAAAGATAGTGATGCCAATGACCAATGCGACGACAATACCAACGGAGCAGCCCAAGACTGCGTTCTTGGCCACACCGTGCGGTTTGAAGCAGATCAGCTTCTGTCCAGTCGGAAGCTGATTTGGATTAGGGTAATCGGAGACCGGAATGCTCCATTCGTCATACAGAACCACGTGAATTGCACCAGCTACTATATAGACGAGAAGACAGTACAGATAACCCCACGCAGGGTGGAGCTTTTCGATTCTTGAGCTATGAACGACGCTCATGTAGCGAAATTGAAAGCATAGTAGGATGGATATAGCGGTGTTCACAACAGTAAAAAACACGAGTTTTGTGAAGAGATGACCTTGAAATTCACTTGTGAAGTAAGCACTCAGTAATCCATCAACTCTGAGGCACTCGGCGGGAAGCATCGGGATCAAATGTGCGAACGTGTACAGTACGTTTCCCAAGAAATTCCACAAAATGCCCATCAGAACAAGATTAGCGAAATGACGCATTTTCTTCGGGGTGTGGACGACGACCACGTAAATCGTGAAGCTCTTGGTGAGAAAACTTGCAAAGGCAGCGACATCCAGAGCTCTGTTCAGGTAATAAGGGAGGCTGTCGGCCATGATTGAGTGGCGGTTAGGTGCGCAACAACAGCGAATAGTAATGGAGTGTTTTTCAATTTCTCACCTGCGCAGGGAACGAGGCGTCAAAGCAGATTAAAGGTGCTTAGATCAATGATCGTTCGTATGACGAACTTGGGTCTACTTGAAGCGACTTCCGTTCACCATCAACAACTGCTGCTTCATAAAAGGAGACATTTACGTCGTGTATCTTCCATTCAATCGCTCACTTTTTGCAATTTACGTGGCTCGAATGGAGCATTTCATACCATCCAAATCATACCACTCACTGAAAATCATCCTCAATTCTGAGAAAATGAAGTTAAAATTAGAATTTTGGGTGCATGGTGATTCTAGCTGTTAACGAACGGTTAAATAGATAAATGTGAAGTGTATAAACAACTCAAATAACCGCAAAGGACAGTCGGGCTGCCGAACAAAAACAAACGACCACACACTCTCGACATTTAAAAACTCGATTCTTCAATGACTTAATTGATTCTGGATCGCACACCGGAACTAGCTTTTATGCGTGCATTTGAGTGCGTTTGAACTGATTTTTGCCTTTCAAATGCTAGAATTGAGCCTGCACGTGTGTTTACGTGTTCATACGCCGTTTGAGCGTCCTTCCATCCTCGGTCAGAGAACTGCAGTCGTGCATTTGGTGTCTAAATTGATCGATTCGCCGCGAGGGTCTGACGTCACTTCCAGCCGTCGAATGTTGCGTTCGAGCGGTGAACACTTAAACGCGGTGCAAAAAACTGATCGATCGACGCACAAGAGAGGACACCCGCGTGTTTCAAAATTGCTCTGTGAAACGAACCAACTGTCAGAGAAAGAGGAGCCTCGTCCGTTGGTGATTTATTTGGAACTGATCGGTTAGCACCGATCGGCGCCTTTTACGAGGCACAACAATAGGGCGGGAAGGGAAATCATGTGAGTCAGATGGCTAAAACGGGGAACGAGGAGCAGATGAGTCACTCGCGTTAGCTCGCGACACCAACGGCTCTGGCTAGAATATAGCGAGCCGCATTCTAAGCACAGACGATTAATGCAAATGTCATTTTGAGCTCAACTGCTTTCATCCACTCGTTACATGTCACAAATAGCGCTGTATACGTCGCGAATATGTTTGTTTTTGTCGTATTTTCTTGTTATTTGTGCATTAATGATTTGTTTCAGGGTAATTTCATCCAAATCACTGTCGATCAGCGCTGAGAGCCGTCTGCGATGCAAAGTAAGTCTCTTTTGGTGACGGCAGGTCACTTAAAAGCTAACAGCCAATCTTAAAAACCCTACATGGCGTTTCCAAAACCGTAGTTTTACAAAAACTTGATTTATAAAGTAAATTAACTGTTTTTTTAACCGATTTCTGGAAATTTCTGGAAAGATCAATCAAACGTCCTTCCTGTCAATCAGTTGATTTCTGGTATTTGGCTCTCGCACACGGTTTTCTCGCACAAGCTGTCGATCGAATTACTGTAGCCTTGGAATACGCGTATACACATTTTTCAAGAAATTTCTTAGTTTCGAGATGCAATGTGACGTACATTTAGATGACCGCTGCAAGCTAATGACGATCCTGCGATCCGGTAGAATGGAGGGATCGATAGGTTAACGACATGCAAACTCTGTGCAACACATTCGAGTAAGTTGATTTAACTTTCTGTCAACCAAAGTCGATAAGACAGTCGGAAGGTCAGCCGACAACGACGACCAACTAAGCAAAATGTTGTTTGAAAACATTGTTCTTCGTACTATGTTCTCTTGTTCATTTCAAATTCGTGAGGTCCTTAGGCGTTTGCTGTTGAAAACTGACACGATCAGCCATGACAATGCCGTTTTATTATGTGTGGAAATTCATGTGAGATCCGACAATCACGACAAGACAATGTTTTAAAAGCGTTTGGTTCTAGGAAAACGCTCCGCACAAACCGCTTCGAAACGCCTCGCGCGATTCGAAAGCTTTCCGAAGTTCATGGAGCAAATGCAAATTCGCAACGGACCGCACGATTTTGGTCTCGAGGACAAAGACGGTGCGGAAAAACATGAAAATGTATTTTTTGTGCAGAGCGGCAGCACCTTGAGCTCAAGTAAGCAACGTTTTTTTTTACAAACCTTTGTATTCAAGTGTTCGTGACGATCAGTGCAACTATCGCGACCAGTGTTTTGACTTTTGAATTCAGAAAAATTCAAAAAAAAAGTCAAAGTTTTCTGGTCTTATTGCGCTCAATCCGGTAGATTTTGATCAATGAGGTCGCGCACGCATTTTGTGCTACAATTTTGCGCTACGGCAAATTTGAAAGTTTACGGTAGTTGTAAGGTTGTACCCTTGCTGCTCCACTGCCCCCACCCTTTCGCCTCCTGACTTTTGACCTGAATTCTTTTTTAGACAACTTCACCGTGCCGCGAGAGATGCGATAGATGTGTTGCGAGAGATGCCTTTGCGAGAGATGCCCTGGTTCGAGGACACAAGTGACGGACGTAGAAGCCCATCAGATGACGCAGACAGACGCAACATTTCCCGGTGGATCTTGGCCACTCTGAGGATTTTTAGAGATATTCGTTTATAACCGAGTGTTCAGAGTTATTCGATAAAGCCATCCGTGTCCATATTTCGTCGATGGCCATTGATACCAGCGTTGACGGCACTCCGTTCACCTCGATGGCATTTCCGTCGTCCAAGTTTCTTGATTTCGGCCACGGCAACTTATTCTCAAGAGCACATTGCAATGGAGATCAAGTTACACCGATCACCTCTGAACGATTCATCCTCCCGATTAGGGAAAGCCACAGAAGGTTAATTCTTGGCACCTCGTTCACAACTGTTTTACATCCGCATGAATTGCAACCATTCTCATGTCCAAGGTAGGTTCTGCATGAAGCAACCGCTGAATTCACTTTTCAGACAGACATCGAACGCATTTATTAACGATTTGAAAGTGCGAGTCGACAAACATTTCGGGGTCACATCGATACCCCGGTTGTGACATCGCGAGATCTCGAAATGGAAATGCAAGGGCCAAACGCAGGACTTCTGGCCTTGACGGATATTGTCCGACAATTCAAACGTGGATCGGCTTTCTGGTGGTAACCACATTGGTGGTAACGGTCAAGTCACGCGTGGTATAAAAAAGTACAGAAAAATTTACTGATCGCATTTTACAGGAGCATCATCAGAGAGGGCGAGCTCAAATCAAATTTACAAAAATGTACAACACTGTTGGAGGGTATCGATTGCAGTAGGGTTGGAGTACAACACTGTTGGAGCGAGAAGTTTGTTTTTCGTTTTTGGGTTTCAAAAAAGAGAAATTTAAAGTTTTGATTTGAACCGCTTCAATTTAGACTCAACAGGGAGGAACGAACGAGTCTTTGTTGCTGCGCGGCGATTTGTGGAAATACTACAAAAACTCACCCACGAGGAAACTCACCCATCGACGCCATCAATTGTCTCTTTGGGGACACGCTTGACGATATCCGAACAATGGGAACCTCGCCGTTCAGAACAACTGGCGTAAGCTTAAAAACCATCTTTCTAATGTCGATCGATCGATTTAGAGCGACCGTTGCAAACCTAAAGAAGTTTCTGTATCTTGTCGATGGAATTTTCGATCGAGAGCGGATATCCAAGCACTTCACGATCCCGCACATCCCACATTTTGAGCAAACTCGTTCGGATTCCTCGTGAACATGGCTAGAACTGACCCTTTGCAGTCGTCAACTCGGGGCTTGGCCTCCGAGCGGTTGGTCTCCACGCGCGCTGCTATGCACAACTCTCCCGGTGTACTGCGCGCGCCTCCGCCGTGCGTGTCATAGTGCGGGGATCGCAAGCGGTCGGTTCCCATCCGCTGGATGGACCCGAATAAACACCCTTAAGTCTCATATCTTTCCTTCGCTACAATCCCATGAAATGTTGATTAATCCAAGAATTCGGTTCTTGCTGGTTACTGACCAAATCAGTTGTTTTGTACAAATTATGACTTAATTCTAATGCACTCGATCAGCACACCCTTAAGACCATCTGCATGAAATCATTTCAGAGAGGAGGGTAAAGGAGGAATTCCGCGACTTTGTGGCGGAGAAGGGCCGCGAGGCGATTGCCAACATCCTGAGCACCGAGCAGAACGACCCAAAGGTCTACGTGCAGACCGTGCTGAGCACCTAAGAACGCTTATTTTGGAGATTTTGTTGCTTTCAAATGGTTCAAGTCAGTTTTTGACTTTCGAGATTTTGTCACGGTGCCCTTCTCCTACTCTTTCAAATGCGTTCAATAAACTCTGAATCAGACCCCAGCGAACAAAAATGATTTCTATACTTTATTTTGGAGCATTAAGAACATGTTTACACGTTATCCACTCTTCTTGTACTCACTGGGCTCCTCTCCTCGGTGTTTCCGCCTCTTCTCCTGCAACGAGAGAAGAAGTTTTTCCAGTTTGTTACGAAGACACATCGTAGCTCCCTAAACAAATGACGTTTTGCTGGAATTTAGGCGCTTAGATTACCTGTTTGACGTCAAAATTCCGATGAAATTGCAAACAGGAATGAACCGCGGCAGGATGCTGGCGACAACGCTCACTGCAAGTGATGCGTTCGTCACATTGTGGCTGAGAATCGCGCTGAACGCATAGTGAATTGTGACAGGGAGGAAGGTTGCAAGAGCCTGAGAGACGAGCACGCCGTTGCCGCCGTTGTTTGGCCTCGGTTGTACGATTTTGAGCTTCTAAACTGCGATTTGAACTTTGCTTTTATCCAAAGAATGCCTACCGTAAGCAGAAAATAGACGAAAACGGTCAAATAGCAAAGGAGAACGGTAGCGATGAACAGCAGGTTCAAATAGAACCAGACATTGTTCAGCTGTCGAGAACGTGCGGTCGTTAGGTCGATTGAGAAGCTGATGACGTCCACGATGAAGGTGCTTTCAGCGCCTAGCAGGTAATTGAGCATGAGATTGAGGGACAGAATTCTCCAGATGAACCAGGTCAGAAACTGAAAAGCGAAGCTGAAGAAAATGGCCTACAAGTGGTCGTCTTACCCTCAGAACTCTGCTTGTATGCTTCATTTCCAGGCCGAAGACAACAATGATAACTTTCACGGCTAGAAGAATGCAGAATAGGTGCAAAGTCCACTCGTAGAGGACGTGGATCGCGCTGCAGAACTGCAAATTGTTGAAATGAAACATCATAGCTTAGGCTCAGAGAGACAATCGGGAGCCTCAATGGAAGATGGTCGAAAGAGCTTACCTCATACTGTAGCGGGAAAACGAGTCCTTCTCTCAGCGACATCGTAGCGGTCATCACTGTGGTGCTGAGGAAGAGAAAGTCCATTGAGGCAATGTTGACCAGAACGAAGTAGTAAACGTCATCTCGGAAACGAGAATCGTTCTTCAGAATCTGAACACAGCCTGCTGTTAGCTACGATCACCGGCGAGCAGATCATGCCTTAATCAACGAGCTATAGAGGACCAAAATAAGAACCATTAATACAATTAGGCCTGATGATAGGCCGACTACGAGAGGGCGCGAGAAAGGCGTCCAAAAGGAAACTTCGTAGAGAACCATGGCGAGGTGATCTGAAGAAGAAGCGCGATTAGAAGCGAGAACGAGCTATGGACACGGTTAAACAGCGTGAAACAACTACTCTGATGTTAGTCTTGCGAGGATTGGCTTAGGAACGCGATCGCGAGCTTCAGACTGAACATTCAGACATTCAGATAGTCAAACTGAAAGTTCTATGACTCTCTTATGAGCTTCAGACATTCAAAATCAAAGCAAAATCGAATTTAAAAGTCGCTTTATCTAGTGTGAACACATCAAACTACCACTTATGTACCCAACGACGTTAGTTAATACCGTCTTAATACCGTTGTAGTTTTTGAACATAAATCCATTCTATCTGTGCCAACGTCTTTGAGGGCATCAAAGCTCGCAAGGGAAGTATGTACGGCAAACGTCCCAGCGTCAAATAACCACTCTAATGTTGGTCTCGCGACACTTGGCTTACAGGATCTTAGAAACGCAATTGCGAGGGTTAAACTTGGAGATCTATGGCTCCTTTATATGGAAAACTGAATTGAAACGCCCCTTTATCTAGTGCAAACGCATATCAAACGACGACTTATGTACCAAACGCGGTTAGGCACCCAACGCGCTGATAAGCCAAAAGTGACGTAAGACGCACTCGGGTTAAGTCAATAAGGCGATGATGCATGGGATGACTCATTGATCGGTGGTGCCCTGGTGACCCTTGACTCAGCAATTCAATCGGCTCAACTCGATATGTCATTAAGCCCTAAACACACAACGCGCGGCACCTTGTAGAACAGGTCACGGCCGCTCAGTAAACTGATCTGTGCTCTGATCGGGTCGAGTAACCCGAATGGATCTCATTTGGGTTGATTTGGGTCTCTTTTAGGTTCTCAGCTCCGTTGGCGTCAGTAAGGCCGACACGGTGGCAAATTATTTTTGCTATTTGCGTCAGCGCGCGGTGTCTGAGTTTGACGTCCGGTGGCGCCGTCTCTTTTGTGTTGTTTCTGGACGACCGGTCGTTTCAAGGTCTCAAATGACTCCGATGCGGAAATGTGACTTTTATATGCGAATCTTCATGAGCTAGAGGAGTTAGGGGGCAAGACGAGGACGGCGAACACAACTTGGTCTTGCAACGAACAGTCTGGAGTGCCCTACCGTATCGGCGCACAAATTTGCGAGAAATATCCTATACCACAGACAACCGTAGTTGACCGTAGAATTCATATGGTAACCCTAAATAAGCTTTCGCATTTTGTGTTTAAAATCATAGACCGCTTGAATCGTCGCCATTCACCACCAACGTGAATGACCGACTGCGCGGGAAAGCAATGCAACCCCGAAAAGGGACGCATTGCCAGGCATTGCTTTCTTCCCCTCTTAACCCCATTTAAGCACGCACTGAGCCTCGTATGAGCACCAAAAGCAAAACCACTCGCCCCAACCATGAAGACAATCGCAACCTCCGCCTTCATCGAAGAAAAGTTCAACGAAGTGATGATCAAGATCCTCGAACACACGAAGATCACCATGAAGGAGTACGTGGACACCTACTCGTCCTGCGTCAGCTTCTGTCAGATGGACAGCGCGAACACCGACTGCGGCAACGGACGAATCATCTACGAGCGGCTGCAGAACCTCCTTCGAGGATTTGTCGCCGAAACGGCGAAGACGATCGCCGCGGCCGTGGAGGACGAAGACCGCCTGCGGCTCTACCGCGCCGCGTGGGAGAAATTCGCGTTCTCCTCCCGCGTCACCAACAACCTCTTCCGCTACGTGAACGCGCACTGGGTGAAAGTGATGAACGAGCGCGCCTTCGGAGAGGGCAAACCGCAGCAGTTCTTTGACGTCTACACGCTCTGCCTGGTGACCTGGAAGGAGGAGATGCTCGAGAAGAGCGGCGTCGATATCCCCCGCTCCGCCCTGAATCTCATCAATCGGCATCGGGACGGAGAGAACGGTGTGGACGAGAATCTCATCAAGGCGCTGACGGCGTCACTCGAGGCGCTCGGCGAAGAATTCAAACGATCGGACGATCTGCTCCTGTTCCTCGACACCACAGAGAAGAAGAACGACGAAGAGCTGACCGCGGAGATGCTGCAGACCTACGAGAATCTCTTCGAGAAGCCGATGCTCGAGGAGACGCGCCGCTACTACGCGAAGGAGTCGGCGGCGGTGATCGAGGACGGCGACATCCTCGCCTACATGCGCAAGACGGAGGAGCGTCTGACGGAAGAGGCGGAGCGTTCCCGCCGCTGTCTCCACGACCAACTCACCGGCAAGCGGCTGCAGCAAGCTGTGGAGAGCGCCTACATCGAGGAGCGGCTGGAGCTCTTCCTGAACGCGTTCCGCAATCTCCTCGTCGCCGAGCGCATCGCCGACCTCCAACTCATGTGGCGACTCTGTTCGCGCGTCGAGCGCGCGACGCAGCGGCTGAAGGAGGAATTCCGCGACTACGTGGCGGAGAAGGGCCGCGAGGCGATCGCCAACATCCCGAGCTCCGAGCAGAACGACCCGAAGATCTACGTGCAGACCGTGCTGAGCACCTACGAGCGCTTCCTCCAGATGACCGAAGTCGCGTTCGCCAACGACGCCGGATTCGCCGAATTCTTCGAGAAAGGCTGCGTGCTGATGATCAACGAGAACGCGGTGACGCGGGGAGCGAAGGCGCCGGGCAAGACGAGCGAGATGCTCGGCCGCTTCACCGACGCGATGATGCGGAAGGGCGGCGGCGAGGACTTTGAGCGGTCGGTGGACCAGACGATGACCTTCTTCAAGTTCATCGAGGACAAAGACGTCTTCCAGAAGCACTACAACCGCTTCCTGGCCAAGCGACTCCTCATGGCGCTCTCGGTCAGCGAGGACGCCGAAAGCAGCTTGATCTCGCGCCTGAAGACCGCCTGCGGCCACCAATTCACCGCCACCGCGCAGAAGATGATCCTGGACATGAACGTCAGCAAGGAGCTCTCTTCAAAATTCAAGGCGGAACCGCAAGAATCGCAGCGGATCGACGCTAACTTCCAGGTCCTGAACAGCGGCTGCTGGCCGTGCGGTCAGACCCCCGCGTTCGTCATCCCCGCGGCGCTCCAGGAGACGATGAGCGCGTTCTCTGCCTTCTACACGGGGATCCACCAGGGCCGGAAACTCACCGCGCTGCTGAGCGCCTCGCGCGGCGAACTCACCACCAACTGCTTCAACCGCAGCTACACGTTCGGCGCCTCGACCGCGCAGATGACCGTCCTGCTCAAGTACAACGAGAACGCCGCCTTCTCCAGCGCCCAACTCCAGGAGGAGATCAACATGCCCGCGGAGCTGCTGCAGAGCGTCCTCGCCTCGTTCGTCAAGGCCGATCTCCTCAAGGAGACCGAGGAGAGCGGGGAGTACGCGCTGAACGCGAAGTTCGCCTCGAAGCGGCTGAAACTCGATCTGCAGAAGCTGCAGATGACGAAGCGCGACGGCGGCGAGGCGGCGCGGAAGGAGCAGCAGGCGCTGGAGAAGTCGCTCGACGAGGACCGCAAAGTCGTCATCCAGGCGGCGATCGTGCGCATCATGAAGATGCGGCGTCGTGTGCAACACAACGCGCTCCTCACCGAGATCGTCGAGCAGGTGAGCGCGCGCTTCCAGCCGCGAATCCCGATGATCAAGAAGTGCCTCGACCTGCTCATGGAGAAGCAGTACGTGGAGCGCTCGCAGGAGAGCAGAGACGTCTACGAGTACATCTCTTGAAGCGTTTTTCGGTTGATTGTGCAGAAATAAAGGATTGATTCTGATAATTCGAGTGACTATGTTGACATCACAGATGGTTTGATTCAATTTCCGTTTTCAAATTGCAGTTGGCATCTCTTACTTCAGATATAGCGAGCTGTCCAGCTCAATTTCCGGCTCGTCGGCTTCACTGCTTAGGCCTGGCTTCCTGGCCAGAGCATCGGCATCGAAAAACAAATCAACCTTTTGGCCTAACTTTGGCTTTTCTTCGCAGAAGAACTATGGTCTTAGGCCAAATGAATCATGCCTCTAATAGAGAGCATTCGATTAACGAAACGGGTAAATAGAGGGGTAAACTCAGCTACTCATCATCAAATTACTTGTTATGATTGTTATAATTCGACCTTCGACTGTTGAATTAAAGCAACAATAACGTCTGTCGGTCGAAACGGGCTTTAGTCCCTTAAGCGTGAGGATTTACGTGAAAACAAATCAACTTTTTTGGCCTACGAACGTTGTTCTTCGCAGAAGAAAAGGTCATAACGCTATGAAGGAACAGTGAATAATGCCTATAATGGACGGCATTTGATTAATGAAACGCGATATCTGCTTGGCACTTTTTTTGAACAGCTGCTCTACAGCTCACATTTCGTAACGTAAAAGCCGCCATCACAAGCGCGAATGAATTGAGCGGGAACAATGCGCTTCCGATGAACGGTTTTTGAGGCACCTATTTTTTGATATTTTCCGTCAAGTGTGGCAACTTTCCACGCGTCCATAAGAGAACACCCACGCCGTGACGTAGATACCTTCCCTGTGAAGTTATTGTGTTATGTAGTGTTACCCTATTGCGTGTTTGTTCTATTAAAACACGTTGAAAATA
>MQUG01003488.1:0-19505 GCA_007213375.1 Steinernema feltiae
AGTATTGAGAAATATGTACACTTTCTACTTTAAAACTGAAAAACTTCTTTTTTTTTTGCTTGTACGGAAAACTACCATACGCAGCATGCATTGGCTACTAGATCGTTCCATTAAATAGAAAAAAAGGTTTGATCGCTTTGCAAACTGCCAGATCGGCTTTAGTAAAACTATTTTGTGGCGCAAGGGTGTACACCATACATACCGATCTATTTTCTTTTGCACCTCAAGTTGTCGCCATTATCCCGGTCATCTTGTTGTAGCATTGCTTAAGGTTTAACACTTTTCATTTACTCAGTATTTTTCACTAAACTGGGACTGTGCGCTTGTAGCCAGTCCTTTTCCAAATTGATTACTTTTTTTTGTATGCGAGGGTCATCACTGTCATGATCAGTGCGTCATTAAATTGAGGGGAGTTGCTGACTCACAATCTGTGGCAGTATAGTAGTAATTGTCCACGTGAACGTTCCAAACTGTGAAGGAATCGGCGTAATTCAAATAACAGCTGATCCTAATTCAACTAGCACGCCTGACAGCTCTCAGGACACGGACGTTATCATTGCGCATGAAAACCCGCTTCTTGCGTTCGTATAATACGGTTCCGGTAGACGAACAAACAGAAGAGAACAGTTTATTTAAATTTAAAATTTTTCCATCTTTTTATCCATTCATTTCCCTTCGAAGGTGAAAAAAACAAAATTGACATAATTTTTGATGTTGGGTTCGTATTCCTGTTGTCCTCGCTCATAGTTTTCTCGAATTTCAAACAAATTGCAGCTTCGACCAGCTCATAGTTTCTCTGAACTCCAGAGTGTCGGCCGTCGTCGTATAACTATACTGCGTGTTTTATTCCGATGCAAACTTAAGTGGAAATTTTTGTTTTTATTTTTGCATTTAAAAGCTATCAAGCCTGTTCTATTGAATTGTTGGTGTTGGGCATTATAATCGCTTGCGGAAAGCTTGCGGAATTTTCTGTGTCAATGTACTTTGAGAGATCTACTTTAAGCATAATCTCTTTTTTTTCACTAAAGAACTATTTCGAATTTTCCGGTTTCAAATCGCAGTTTTTTCTTTTCAAGGTTGGTCAAATTTTTATGTCAAATTTCCATAACCTTTTGGTAGCTGTTTGACATTTTCTCCAAATTTACAAAATTTAATAAGTTTCGCAGGCTTAACACTTAAACACTTCGAACTTAAACGTACTTATACGCACATTTTTTGATTAAGGTTCTGACGTTCACGTGAGTTGGTGTTTCACGTGAGTCCTGAGAAAACTGTGATAAGCAAATAGTATACTTTTTTGTTAGTTACATCAGTGATTTGCAGACAATAAAATGTCGTGGCTATATCAGACATAGTTGACGCTACGTCAGACAACAAGAATGTTTTTTTTGTTTTGTGTTTTTTGGTCGTATGTATTTGAGCTCCCTGTCCGTCTTTGTCTTTTGAACATGTCTGTTCAGACTAACGGTTGCATACATTACATGTGATGAACAAAATGAAGTATGTAAGTAGTCAGGCAGTCATGTGTGACTGTGTGGAACAACAAAACTGTGCCTTTTACTGCTCAGTCTACATTTAACATTTTGACGCTCCTTTTAGCCTTGTAACGACTGCTGATAAACATTGTTTTGGTATTTTTTTGGCTGCCAAGCATCAACACAAGCAGTTCAGATTTTCACATTTTCACAAAGTTCACATTTTCTAAGGGAAAATATGTGCTGTATGTTTGCACCATCAAAACAAGAAAAACCATTTCTGAACAAATTTTATTAAAATTTTTTCTATTATTCTATTTTTCTATTAAGTCTTTTTTCTTTGACAGCTTTTATTTTAGCTCGTTTTTAGTTTGCAGCGCTCAACATCAACATTTAAGGTATTTACAACCATTGTTTAGCCCACAGACTTCTCCTCAGAATGAAATACTGAGTTTTTGTACTCATCGCAAAGCTAAACAACGAGTAAACGCTTCTTAGTTTTTTTTGTCCAGGGTAGTTTCATCTCAAACAACGGCGACACAAATTAAGTATTGTTCGTCCTCTAGCATGGTTTTTGTCTAAATTAATGCTACAAGAACTCTTTGTGGCTAAATAATTTAAATGAACTTTTAGTAGTATTTTTTGGCAATTGGTTTGACCGCCTAACTATGCCAGTTTTCCTTAAAAATGAACAAAAACTTTGAAGCATGTCATAATCAAATCAAGTCATAATTTTTGTCGAGGTCTGCAGGTCGAGTTTGCAGCTCTTTTTAATTTTACAACATTTGTCAACAAAAGCAAATAAAAAAGAATTTCCAGCAGAGGGATCCGAACTCGTGACCTGCTGAGTGGGACGTAAATGCGTTACTATTCAACTGCAAAGGCCAAAGGACGAACTATCATTTTATAGACTTTGTTAGGGCTTTTTTTTTTAAGAACTGTGCATAGACAGCAGTATAGAGAGTGGATGTCTTAGTCTCATCAAGATCTACAAATGAGTTTGGGTTCGATTTAAAATGTTCATTGTGAGTGGATGTCAATCTTGATATTAAACTCACTTACTTTATGAGTATACATTTTTGGAGACGGGACCCTTTTGTATGTTTTGGGCGACACTCTTTTATTTTTGTTATTCGCCAACTGGAATTAGCGTCCGGTATGACTTGGAATTTCGGGGTATTTGCATTTTTGAACAACCGAACAAGACCCATTGTGTAGCAACTGCTTTTTGCTGTATTGATAACGGTTTAGCGGATAACGCTTTACGGATAACGCTTTACTTTTTTAGCGGCATTTTGTCAATTAATGTAGAAAAATTATTAAAATTTAAAACACTTTTAAAATTGTTGTTTTTAATTCGCACATAAATTCCTTTACGTACTTAAAGTTTAGGTATATGTTTTGCCCGCACATTTTGACAAGTTTGAAGCATATTTTCTTGTAGTCTTGTGTTTTGTTTGATTTGAATGGCATTTCAACGAAATTGCGCTAAATCGAAAAAAGAAAGATAAAATTAAAAGCAAAAAGCGACATACATTGTTGTCAGAAGCGGCAATCGCAGCACACGTGCATTTTTCAAGTAAGTGATTTTTTGCGGATTCGGTGATTTTTGTATTTTTTGTAATTGATCTTTTCCTTGACGTTTAATTTTTGTTCGAAAAATCACCGTTCTTGTTTGTAGATCATAAAGTTTAAAACAGGTTAGTCCAGGGATTGAGATTTAAACACATCACCATTTCCACCCTGTTTAAGGTTTACACTCGTAATCTTTTTCACTACACTAGGACTATGTGCACCATTGTCATATTGATTTTTTATGGTGTCCCGCTCAGTGAATCATGAAATTGAATCTGTATAGCAGTTCTGTACGTATTTAAATCGAAAATTGCTTTTTGAGTCAATCCAAGCCATACTTGCTCTACGCAGACCTATCTTATTGTAGCACAGATGCAATTAAAACACTGGAAACGAAGACAACTTTTGACAATATCAACTTCGTAGAATGCTATTGAGTTGCACATTCATACATTGTTTCTCGTTTTCTCTCTCCTTGTTGGTCTTAAGTTTCTTTTTTTCAAAGGTCTTTTAGGTTTTACAACAAACCGCCAATTTTGTGCTGCAATGCAAGTCTTTACGCCAAAAGTAGATTTGTAATTCTGTTCATAGAGTTTTAAGCATTAAAATAAAAAATTATTAAAATTTTAACAAATTTTTACAAACAATGAAAAGTAAATTTTAATAATTCTGGATTTTGTTGAGATTAGACACTGTATTGAATTGGGTCGTTGTAAGCTATGCGCTGTCCTGTAAACGGACTCATACGCTGTGTCCTTACTAAAATTTTGTTTTGTTGTTGTTGCGCAACGTTCTGTGCTTTTGTTCTAATACTGTAGAGAATAGAAAACGCATTTTTGTAGTTCGAATCTAGAGATTTTGCAATAACTTGTTATGTTCCTCTATTTATTGTCCATCTGCTACAAATAATTCAGTGTTTTTTCACTACAACAGCATTCAGACACATTTTGATGTTGCTGATGAGTTGCCATTGCGATTACTAGGAGTAGCTACATATGTCCCGAGTTCAATCAAATGAGAATCGTTTTCACTTTGATAAAAAGCTTCATCAGAAGAACAGAACAACGATATTTTTAGCTACCAAAATTTCTCTTTTTTTTTGCAAATAGCTCGAGAACTCCCCGTATTTCAATAAAGTAAGATACTTGTTTAAAGAGTTGTTCAAAACCGTTTAACGCAAATTTTGAAATTTTGATTCTGTTGAAGACACATTCTGGTACTTTTTTTTCAGTTTTTTTGCTCTCGCGTGCTCCGAGCTTTGTAAGGGCGCGGTTGCAACTTTTGTAAACGTATTTAGAGACACTTTAGGTCATTCAAAGTAGTGACATTCGCGACGTTAAAGTGTTGCAATCAATACGAATCAATAATTCAGAAAGATTATCGTAGCTAAATTACATTTTTTGCTTACGCGATAGTTTTCCTAACTAGCTATATATAACAAAAATAAGAGAATAGCAATTCAAACTTCCCGTTTATTCATTTTTTGTTCATCAACTGCATACTTTTCTATGAATAATGAGTCTAGAGTCTAGTCTAGTTGCATTTTTGTATTATCGTCTGGCAGTCAAAACTGCCAAGCACATTTCGTTGTGAAAAGCAACCGTGAGCACCTCAAGTGCTTTAATGTTTTGTTCTGTTAAAATTGATTTCATTCCTGTATTTTTTGGTCCACAGTTTCAACGAAAACTTCACCGTTAATTTGTGACAATTTTTATTATAACAGGCGTTCGTGTTATCTGTGTTATGGCGCATTTACTTGTTAACAATATTTTTCACTTCACAGCAGATTCTGGCGTTCACTTTGATTACATTGTCTTTGCTAACGTGCTCAGATAAGGCTTCACTCTGTTTCCGACAGTTTTCAAGATGAATTGTTCACTTTTTCGGCAAAAATCAGCATTTCCGGCATTGGTTGAAAAATTATAACGTTCTCTGGTTAGGTTAGTCCTCAGATAAATTTTGATCTAGTTTGTTGTTCGTTCTAATTCTGCTTGTTTTCGCAAGTTTCGATTATGTCGTTTCTGCAGTTGAAGCCTTTAATTCAAGAAACATTGGTACTATTTTTGGTATTTAGTTGCCTGTAGAATTTTTGATGCATTTGGGTGCATTTTTTAATTTACCTGTGTATTCTGTTTTCTCTGAAGTTTGACTAATTTTTGAGATGCTTGACTTCCTTAACATAAAGGTAGTCAAGTCTGTTTCCAAAGATATTTTTGTTCACGATTATATCGCAACAAGTGTGATTCAAACCAGGAAACGTTGGTTGCATGCATTGAGCTGCATTTCAATTACATAAAAAAAGGTTTTTAGAGTTTTGTTTTTCAAATTTGCAGCCAGACTGAACTCATTCATCTTCCTCGTTTAAATTTGTCGATCTTTTTTTGAAGCTCAATAGGCCGAGTGTTTAGCACCTAAATCAGACTACACGTTTTTGGCTTTAGGTTTAATTTATTTCATTTTTGAGTCGTGGTTGGTGAGCCTGCAGAATCAGGTCCATTTTGTTTGTCCTGTAAAGTTGAACTAAATTTACAAACTCCTTAAATTCATATTTTTCGCTCGTTGTTGCCTTCTTGTTTTAACTTGCAAATTTTGCCTCCAAACTGGCTTCAGATTTTACGATATCAGTGAAATAGTCTTGGCAATAGTGGTTAAAGGAACATTTTGGTATTTTCCACTGTAGAGTTACGCTAAGCCTTCAATCAGCTGAGGACTCGGTTATGGTTCACTGTGCACAAGGTAAACAGGAGGTTTTTTTGACTTGTTTAACCTTTTTCTCCTTATAATTTCTGGGTTTTGTGCTAAAATAAGATGGTACTACAATTAGACACATTCATATTATTTATTACCGCAGAAGGCAGAGTTAACCTTTGGCAATCTTGCAATCTTTGACCTTTTTCTTTGAGATTCTTTGAGAATTTGAGATATTTCAAAATTTTCAATGTTTTTCGCTAAACTGCTTAGCGCTGTGTACAGTCGTTTAATAATGAAACATTCAACTTGAACACTATGGTTGTAGTAAGCTCCGGCTGAAGTATTAATTCATCATCAACATATGATCACAATCAGCTTCAGTTTCATTTTTGGAGGAGTGTTTCATTGCCTATATCTACGAAATAAACCCTTTCTCTTTTAAATAATTGAGCCCCGAAGGTTTTTTTGCCTCAGATGATCAGATGAGATGATCAAATACCACCGATCCACTTGCTCCATCAATTCGGTTAGGTGTAAAGTTTTACTTTTCTCTGTTTGTCTTGACTTAATGTCTCGACTGTATTGTTTCCAATCGCGAAACAGCGAAAGAAGCTAAAGGTAAATGGTTGCTAAGGAACAGTGCGATTTTTGTAACGTTTTGCAGCCCACTTCCTTGATTTTTTTTAATGATGAGAGGACTGCCCATAGATTGAAATAAGTGAAGGAGATGTCTGTTTTGACGAGCAGACATAAGACCCAAAATATGTAAGTTACGTTTTTTGACTCTACTTTCAAAAATCATGCGTCTGTTTGATTTAAACTATTCAAACACTTGTTGCGTCGTGTTTTTAGCGGTCAGCTATGTTCGGTTATCATACATTTTTTTGAGTCCGATCGCAGAACAGCTCACTTGGTTGTTTAGCTGATTGTTAAATGAGACAGAGCTAAAATTTGAATTTTGAACAGAATTTACACACTTTCATCTACCTTACGTCAGCTTTGTTTGCCTCGGTTTATATTTGTGTGAAGTACACACACGAAAAAATTTTTTTTGCAGTTGGGTTCCACGTTCTCACAAACATCTGCTTTGTCGGTTTGCAGGTGACCATATTCGTTTTGTATGCCCAGGTCAATTTATAACCATCTTAACAGTTCGAATATCTTACATTTTCTTAATTATTCAAGGATTTTAAAGTGGTAGTCTTACATAACAATAATAAACTCTCAGTCTGTTGAATTTCTTTCACGATGAGGCTTTTTTGTAACACATTCGTTCTGACCATTAGAGCCAAACTTTTGTCTGCTGCTAAACGGTCAAATGATGATATTTTACCCTGCTTGCTGTTAGTAGACACAATAGATAACACTTAGTAATTTTTGCTATAGACTTCCCCAAACTCATTATTTTTGTCTAAAGGTAGAGCTGACGCCGAACGAATTCTCTAACGCCAACAGTGATTTATACTTCTGAGAAGATGTTCACGGCGCCATTTATCGTACTCATGCAACAAGCACACAAAACAACGCTTTGTTTTGTCTTTTCTGTGTTTTCAATGGTAACCAGACACAACGCTGGTTGCATTTTGAAATATCACTTTTTGTTTTTTGATTTTGTCAAAATTTGAAAAAGTTTTTCATAATTTGTGCTCCTAACCAATACTGGTTTTTTCATTTTTAAGTTGTTTTTTGAGTGCCCATTTATCTTCCTCAACTACAACAGCACGTTAAATACGAAGCAGGATTTTTTCGGCGCGAGGGCGTACGAAATATAACGTACCGCGTTAAACAACATTTCTTCACTTCGGCTAAACGTTTGCTCTCCAGTATGCTCTCCAGATGATAATACCGGTCTTACTGGAACTTTGAACCTTATCTTTGGAAACTCAACGGCTACTAAAACTTTTCCTTTTTGTTGCAAATTAAGATTTTTGTTTGTAACTCATCTGACAACAAGATCGGTTATTACAACAGTTAAGAGTTAACGGAAGATCCACAAAAGAATTCAATAAAGAGCAGTATGATCTGTTTAATTGCTGTAGGCACACGTCATACAGTCTTCTCATTTGCAATCTATTTCATATTTCTCATGGGATTGTCCATAAAAGCCCACAGACATATTTTAGCAACCTTTCAGTTTTATCACCCATCCCTTTGAAATCTCAGTTTATCACGTTTTAATACAAACAAAGTATTTTAGTTAGTTCAGCACATTTTAAACGGCCTAGTTTTCTGTGCTGTGATTGTGGTAATGTTTTTTCTTAGTTCTACACAGAACCGTTACTTTCAAGTTTCTATATAACGTGCCAACAACCCTGGTTATCGGCGTCCAGATGTGAACTGATGCGTTTTGGTCATGTGCTGCACAAAAAAGCTATTGCTTATCCTGTTTCTTTTGGATTTGAACTTGTAAGCTGCGAAAACTGAAGTCTACTAGCCAGCGCTGGAAACTCTACTGCTTACAAGCAGGATAAAACAGTTTCGTAATGCCTGAATTCTGTTAGCGCAATTTTGAAATTTTAGAAAAATTGACGTACAAGTCATTTGCTACATGATAGTTTACAAATGTCTGCTGTTTAAGCCCTTTTTCGTTTATTTTGTGCTGTATCACCGTTGAATTATTGATTTTGTCTATCTTTGTTAAACCTACGATGCTTTTTTTTTGGCTTTTTTTGGAATTAGAACATTTTGTAAATGAAAGCGTGGAATTAACTTAATTAACAGTCACTGAATAGTTTTTTTCAATGCGGTGTTGTGAAGATTTGAAGATTCAACATCTATTGGCAATGTTAAGAAGCCAAATGAACTTGAATTTTTGACTGACGATGGCTGTAAAAGAAGTTTTATCGTGTTTCTCTCTCAACTTTTTTCAGCCTTAAAAATGCAGCGAGCTGCCAGAACGATTAGTCTCTCAAGTTCAGTCAAACGAGAGTTTCTTTCAAGACTTTTTTGATTTTGAATTGTGGAATTTTCCGATTTTTCTATTTCCCGTATCAAACTTAATTAAACATGAACGCGTTTTTTTATGTAAAACGACCAGCTAGAGATATCTCGTACGTTCATCAACAGGTCGTTCTATTCCACTAGATTTGAAAATAATTTTAAATTTAGCTTAATGTTGAATTAGACGACTTGAAGGGAATTTTCTTTTGAACTAGTGTGTAACGGTTTGAACATTCAATGATTGAACTTTTGCTTTGGCATTTGATTTTTTTTACGAAAAATTACCATGCGGAGCATTGTTATATCTAGATCATTAAATTTAAAACAAAATAAAGTTTTATCGCCTTGCAAACTGACAGATCGCCCAGGGTGGAGAGCAGCACTTCACCATTTCCATCGTGATTCTGCTCGTGATTTTTAGTTTGCAGCGCTCAACAGCAGCATTTAGGGTATGTACAAAAGTTGTTTAGCCTTCTGTTCAGCATGGAGCAAAGATTATTTGCACTGCTCACGTAGTTAAACAACGTTTCTCTGTTTTTTGTCGAGGGGCTTGTTAAGCTAATTAAGCTGAAACAAACTATGTAAACTTGCCGAGACCCTGACAGGCAAACAGTGCTTAAACAAATTCTATTTTTTTAACTAAAATAATCAATTGTAGATGCTTGTAGGCGGCGACCTTTGTTCGCTGATCAACTGCAGGTGGTTTTTAAAATTTGTTTTTTTAGAATCCGTAACGATCCATTAGTCACTTGTTAAAAGTCATTTTTGTCTAATCTAGTCGGTCCAGTCAATTCAGCGACGTCAATTTTGTTACTATTTCTTTTTTTGCTTTCGCGCGTCTTTTTCAAGACTCTTGATTTTGAATTGCGACTTTTTCCACTTTTTCAATTTCCGGTATGTGCTACAAATAAACAATATCGCTTTAACAGCATTAAGACACACTTCGGTGATGCTGATGAGTTGCCACCACCATTACTAGGAGTAGTCGCGTACCTCCTAAGTTCGGTCAAGTTCGGTCTTACCAGGTTTTTATTTTGATAGAAGGCTGCATCAAGCATCAACTCGCTGAGTTTTCTTGTAGGTACTCTAAACGAAGCAACATTTCTCATATTTTTGCTCCGGTTTAATTGGTTTGTTTGTTTTTATCGGACTAATGACAAGATTCTAACCGTTTCACATTTTTAGACAACTTTGTAAAATGTTCAGAAATCTTTATCACTTTTCAAATCTTTTCAAATTTCAAACAATTTTCACTCACAGCAAACGTTTTTAAGGTTATAAAAGGTTCCGAAACACAGGCAGCAAAACGATCATTACATTTCTGAGAGAATAGATTTTCTTGAAATTTAATTTTTGTGCGAAAAATTACCATGCGAAGCATCGAAAAATACATATTTGGTCAATGAAACAAGTATATAAAAAAAATTATTAAATTTTTAGTTGCGTTGACTTGTTTGTTTTGAACGGTCTAACGACAAATTTCTAACCGTTTCACATTTTTAGACAACTTTCGGCTTTTTTTAGAACATGATAGCTGAGCTAACAATTCTGTTTTTAGACACTTTATCACTTTTCAAATCTTTTCAAATTTCAAACAATTTTCACTTACAGCAAACGTTTTAAAGGTTATAGACTGGTTGGGTTCAGTCAAGCGAGCGGCGTAATTCAAATAACCCAAAATCATGTGTGCTAGTAGTAGCATTAGGCAGTCCTGTCTTGTCTTTTTCATTCTAATCTGTACAAAACTGACTAAATTTTTGAGCATCGAAGAGTATTTTCGATCATAGTTTCGTTGATCCGTTAAGAAAAATTTTAGTACCCTGTTCTTTGTCCTTTATTTTCCGTTTAAGCCTGTACAAAACTGAATTAAATTAAATTTTTGTTTTGGCCATCGTTGTAACCATACTGGTTTTTTTATTTCAAATCTTTTTTTGTTCAGATTCTTCGTAGTTCAAAGAAATCCAGCCTGTACCATTGTATTTTTGGTCGGTATCAATATTGTATAAGGTTTATAAGGAAAAAAAAATAAGGTTTGAACGCCTTACTGATCGGTTCAAGTAAAACTATTTTTTGCACTGGGGTACACCGTACAGACCTACTTAATCACCAACTTATATCTGCTCGGCAGATTGTCACAACTAACGCTTTATTTAAGGTTTTCACCCTTTTTGTGAGGGTTTCACAATATGTGGCCGTATAGTTGGAATCGTCTTGTCTCAAAACTGTCAAGCGAGCGGCGTAATTCAAATAACCCAAAATCATGGGTCTTTTCAGATAGCTGATCCTAGCTCAGATAGCAAATTTAACAACTCTTTTGGCTTCCGCACGCAATGTAAAAGTCTCGAAACAAAAAGGACTTGTAGTTTCGTGGAGCGTCCCCAGCTGTTATCAGTGAGCTTGAAAAACCGCTTTTTGCGTTCACTTGAAACTTTTCATGAACAAACCGAGGAGAACAATGTTTATCAATTTAAAATTTTTGGATTGGTAGATTAGTAGTAGCATTAGGCAGTCCTGTCTTGTCTTTTTTATTTTAATCTGTACAAAGCTGACTTAATTTTTAATTTTTGCTCGTCAACCTGGTTTTTTTTATTTCAGATCTTTTTTTTTGTTCAGATTCTTGGCAGTTCAAAGCAATCCAGCCTGTACCATTGTATTTCGGCTATCGGCATCGCTATTGTGATAAAAAGCAGTAAAAGAACTGACTGTGTTTAGTTTTATCAAACATTTTTTCACAAAAAAAAATCCTTTTAAAGTGAACGTGGTTACACCTAATCTAATCTAATCCAATCCAGTGGACTAGTTCCGCCTTTCGGACGTTTTTTAAAACTGTCATTTCATTGTCATTTCAAAAGGAAGACACAGCACAAACCATTTTAGTTTTTTTTCTTTTTCTTTTTTTTGCCATCTCTTTGACACCATCTCTTCTTTATGCTGTTTCTAAAATTAGCTCTGAGTTGTACACTCATTGTGCAATTATTTTATTTTGTTGAGTGAAGTCCGCTTTGTTAGCCTATTTTTTATATTATCAAATCTCAAAAATCATATTTTGTCAGTTGTGGTCTATTGAAAGCTATTAAGATTGAAAGATTACAAGTTTGTTGCTTTAGGTTTAAATTTATTTTATTTTTGAGTCGTGGTTTGGTGAGCATTTTGGTAGATTTTTAATTTAGTCATTTTTGGTAGATTCATTAATTTAGTCATGAAGTCATTTTTGTTCACGATTACATCGCAACAAGTGTTATTTAAACCAGAAACGTTGGTTGCGTGCATTTCTTTGCATTTTTTAGATTTTTTCCTTTAAATTTGCAGCGAGACTGAAGCAGTTAAACTTGCATCCAATCTCCCTCATTTAGAGTTGTCGTTTTTTGTTGATGTGACGAAAAGTGCACGCAAACTGAAATCAATGAAGCAGACTGTTTGCTAATTAGATTACACGTTTTTAGCTTTAGATTCGAATTTATTTTATTTTTGGGTCGTGATCTGCTAAACTTGCTGCGTTTTGGTCATAAAACTCACAGGTCTCCATTGAGTTTGTCGCATAAAGTTAAACAAAAATTATAAACTCTTTCAATTCTTATTTTCAAAGAAGTTGACGTTGACTTGTTGACTTTTTGTTTGACTGCTTAATTGTTTAACGACTTGCATCGACTGCTCTGCAAGTAATTCTTGGAAATCACTGAACATAATCTGGCGTTGATTTTGCGGCTGCGGCCGTATATGAAGTGGACGCCGCCGTATCTGAAGGGGTGCACAGTATTGAAGTAGTCAGAAATTCGTGTGTACTTACTGCGTGGAACTTCAAAATTATGCATGTCATTGACAGTTCCATTGACGTACACTTTGGCTCCTGAAAAAAATTGTTCTGTATTTTTTGACGCTGCTACCGCGGCATAAAGTCATGCTTGGTGCACATTTTATTAAAGTACTTTTTGTTTGAACCACCAAACAAGGAAAACCATTTCTGAACAAGTTTTATAAAATTTTTGACTAGGACCTATGAGTTTTATGAATTCTTTCAGACGAAACGTAGTTTTATGAAAAAATGTATTTTCATATGAATTTATAATAATCGAAACATCGAAACAAGTTCTTATTTCGGATAATATGTATTAAAAACGTTTAGATGTAACGGTGTAAAATATTTTATGGTATATAAAACAAAACAATGTTTTTAACAACAAAGAAAATAAATAGTAAAGTTAACATTTCAAAAACTAAAAACGAAGAAAATCTGGATTTTTCGTGAAGAGAGTTTCACTCAATACAACGCCCATTGGTTGTAAAGTATCGTATTGACAGCGGAGTTTGATCAGAGAACCTAAATAATATATTAATGCATATAGTTAAAGAAAAAAACTAACTTTGAGTTTCATGATATACTTCAATGTAGCCTTTGACAGCTTCATATTGTTGTATGTTTACTTCGTGATTCGAATGAATTGTCAATACGGAACAAAAGTATGAAATCTACTAATAAATAAAACTGAACATGCTGTCCGTAACGCAATGCACTACGCGCTTTCACTGTCTGGCGGCGCGCGCGCGACCGGTCGTTCGAGAGTCGCACGAGGGCAAATGATAGCTCATTCGACGCGGAATATTTTTGTGCGTATTTAAAAATCACACTCACACAGTTCTGAGCCATTTGAACCAAGAAAATTACCCGAGAAAATACCAAAATGTCAAATTGGCTCCCGTCGCGACAAAAAAAACACGAATATTTTTTCTGCTCTCTGATCGTCTGACTCTCTCGGCGCGGGTGAACGCGCGCGCGTTGGTTTTTGGTTCTTTTGGGGTGAGCACAGAGTGTTCTGGACGTCCGGGGACTGTTTGTGGGACAATTTGGAGCAATCTGAGCTCATGCTGAATCAAACAGAGCCAAAATTGGTGGAAACTCGATCAAATCCAATCAAATCGCTGATTTCTCATGATTTGGATGGATTTTGAGGTCTGTTGTTCCTGAAAACATGTCAGAATGCGTGGGAAACTTCTACAAGCAAACTGCAACCAACTTTCATACAACCGTCGCGATATATGCGCACTTCGCCCACCAATCAGCCATGTTCGAATAGCCGAATGGTACCGAGCGCTCCCCTCATCTGTCTGGCCAACAGGTGGGTTGGGTGTTCGATGCCGGCCGGAGTCTCTGCATTTCTTAATTCTTCGGCCAAAAGGATTGAGACGCGCAGCGTCTTAGGGGTACTGAGGGCAACAAAAATTGCTCTAAATTAAGCGCGCGCAGTAGGTCAGCCACAACATTAACTGTATTTTTGACTTTTTCAGCTTTGAGACAAGGCGCGAAACGCCAACGGATTCACGATGACGAGGCGAGCCGCAGCGAGTAAGATGCGGTTGATAGTGAAGGGCTTTGGAGAGCTGCGCGAAGCGCAGTTCCTCCAAGAATTGAGGAATCCGAGCCGAGAAATCTCCGAGCTCATTGCCAAACGCTTTTCAATTTAGAATCGCAAGCGTTTACCTCTATGCTAAACTTAAAAATAAAAACATCTTCCACATTGCGCTTTGTGCCTAGCGTTTAAGCGCGATTCGCGCGCGAAGCTCCGTTTATATCATTAAAAGTTCCATCGCAAACGATTGCTAAAAATGTAGTTGATTTAAAAAACTACGTTGAAAGTACCGTTATAAGTGAAGAATCCTTCCGTAAGTTGGTGAACAGATGGTTTTTGAACGAAAGATAGGTTCATTTCTGAAAAATCAAATAAAGAAAAATAAATAAAATGAGTTCCTACCGTAGATTCCAACCAAAGATGGATCGTTTAAAAGGTCTTGAAAAGTAATGAATTTTGGTGGGCTTTGAAATGACGATTCTTCGTTTAAACATGGAATAAGTTTAAAATTTAATCGCGATGTAACAGCCATAAAAACGTTTGCGTACAAATTTCCTGGTTTTGTAGTGCAGAACGAATTACAGATTTCATAAATCTAAAATATATTAAATATATATATGGAACATAAGAATGTAAAAACCTTATTCAATTGCAAATGGGGCATTTGTGATGTGTGAGATCCAAAAAACGATATTTGGATTGAACAGTTATCTACTGTTTGAAACATCAACGAAGAAACAATCGTTTTTGGTCGAGTTCCTTCTTGAGAAGAAGTTTCAAATTTTTGAGATACTTCTCTTGGCAAGCTGATGTTGATTAAACGTCCGTTGGCTACACTAAAAATACGATAAAGTTATAAATTACGTATTATTCAAAACACTTACAAGCCATGATACTTTTTTAATGAAGCTAATGTCATAAGAGTCGATAGAACTTCATTCATTTCGAGTTTATACTTCTGAGTAGGTAGTTTATTTATTTCGGTACCAACATTAGGCAGTAGTTCGATTTCAGAAGACGTAAGATTACGTGGAAATCTCATTGGTCTACAAGAGAAATGTTGAATTCTTATAACCTAAAAATGAATATATGATACGAAAAGCAATAAGTTAACATTACATCTCCACGTTCAAGTTGATTATGTTCCATTTTCAAAGCTTGAACTCCTGTGGCAGTAAACTTCAACGGGGTATAGAGACGATCCAGAAGAAATAGTTCGAAGAGATCTTCAAGGAAATGTTCGGAATGTTCACCGGGATTATAGAAGTTGACTTGAGCAACAATGAAAGTACCAACACTAAATCAAGAAATAAATATTTTACAATAGTTTATAATAACTCACTTTGTTTCCAAGTTAGCGTTAATTTCTGTGAAAATCGTTATTTGATTTTCAGAGAAAGTATCTGATTCTTCAGTGATACACAATCCTACAATTTCTTGGCGTCGACGTTTCAAGTCGGGGTGTAAAGTGTCATCTTGACTTGAAGGTCGTTTTGAGGTCGACTCAACGGTCGACAAAATGTCTTCTTTTAATTCATCTGGCGATTCTTCATCAATGTTGAGAATTGAGTCAGCTGAATTGCGCTTCTCACCTTTCTTCTTAGTTTTGGGTGGCATTACTGAAATGAAAGAAAGAAATTGAAATAAAAATGAAGTATGCAAACAAATGAAAATCAATTAAGTAGCAAAGTACGAATGAAATAGAATAAAACCATGGAAATCCCTTTATATGAAGTAATAATGATGACATATAAAAATAATAGAAGAATTTAACATATTTAGGTTAGAATGTAATGGTGCAGCAGGTAAATCGTCGTGGGACCTAACTCATTGTTTAAATTAGTGGATCATTTCAATTTTCTATCGTAACTACAAGGTGATTGGCGTTATCGCGAGGTTTTCACGAAATTTCAGTCGAAAACGAGATAGGAATGTAATCGGATGTAATCGTGTTCGCGAGGCTCTGTTTAGTGAATACTGTTCATACTTTTCACGAAATTGCAGTAGAAAACGAGATAGTTGAGGACAGAATACCGTAATCTCAATCGTCATATCTCGTCAAGTTTTGAAGTTGGGAGGTCGAAATTGATGTAATCGTGTTCGCGAGGCTCTGTTTAGTGAATACTGTTCATACTTTTCACGAAATTTCAGTCGAAAACGAGATAGGTGAGGGCAGAATACCGTAATCTCAATCGTCATATCTCGTCAACGAGATAGGTGAGGACAGAATACCGTAATCTCAATCGTCATATCTCGTCAAGTTTTGAGGTCGAAATTGATGTAATCGTGTTCGCGAGGCTCTGTTTAGTGAATACTGTTCATACTTTTCACGAAATTGCAGTAGAAAACGAGATAGTTGAGGACAGAATACCGTAATCTCAATCGTCATATCTCGTCAAGTTTTGAAGTTGGGAGGTCGAAATTGATGTAATCGTGTTCGCGAGGCTCTGTTTAGTGAATACTGTTCATACTTTTCACGAAATTTCAGTCGAAAACGAGATAGGTGAGGACAGAATACCGTAACCTCAATCGTCATATCTCGTCAAGTTTTGAAGTTGGAAGGTCGAAACCGATGTTATCGTGTTCGCGAGGCTTTGCTTTCTGTTTTAACAGTTTTAACATTTCATTGATGTTCAGGCAAATCGCTTCGAGACCCACCAGCGCAATCCTACTTTTACAAATGAAACCAGTTTTAACAAATCTTTGATGATCAGGCAAATCGTTGTGAGACCCTCCAGCACAGACCTACTTTTACAATTGAACTCTTTTGTAACAAATGAAAACAAAATTTTTAAATCGAGTTTGGGTCTCGAAGGTGTTTGCGTGTGACGAACAAACAAACAAACATAAAAAGTCCGACTCTGGTTTATAGGAGGAATGGGGACTTCTTGTCGAGTTGTTGTAGCTGCGCTGTGTGAAAAAGTTGGTGATTCTGTTCGTGTTTTTTTAGATCTCAGCGCACAACAGCACCATTTAAAGTATCTATTAGGGCAAAGTTTTTTGCATTGTTCTCAAAACTGTTTTTTTGTTCAGCGGTTTTTTCATCTGTGAAACCAACATTCGGCTAAAGTACACTTTGCCGAGACCCTCACAGGCACACATTCTATATTTTTAAATAAAAAAATCAACTGTAGATACTTGCATGCGGTCACCTTTGTTGACTTAGCAACTGGGTGTAGTCATTAATATTTGCTTATTTTGTGGAATCCGTACAGATCCACTTGTTAAAAGTCATTTTTTCTGGTCAATTTCTCCTTCTGGTCAATTTCAGTATTCAGTCTGATCTCATCGGTCTAGTCAACTTAGCTACGTCGATTTCTTTACAATTTAATTTAATTTAATTTGTATTTCTTTTTGTTCTGCGTCTCTTTCAAGACTTTTCATTTTGAAATGTAACTTTTACAGGTTTTTAAATTTCCTGTATATGCTCATTCCCCCGTCTGCTCATTCCCCCCGTCTGCTTCATTCCCCCGTCTGCTTCATTCCCCCGTCTGCTTCATTCCCCCGTCTGCTTCATCGACGAGTGGTTGGCTCGCCGATCGCTCCGTCTCCGTTTCTACATCATGTCGCTATGTTGCCAACAACATGAAGAAAAGCGAACTCTCATCATCCGCAATCTGAAGGAATCCAGTGCCGTTGATTCGATTCAGCGTGCCACCGAAGACCACGATGCCGTCTTAGCCCTTCTGAAACTCCTGGACATCGAAGTCCGCTCTCAAGCTGTCTCCTGCTTCCGAATGGGTGATCGTGGTGATCGCGCTCGGTTAATCAAGGCGGTTCTCCCGTTTCCGGAGATGGTTCACCAGTCTGTGCGCCGTTCCCATGTCCTGAAGTCTTCTACTCTCAAGGGAGTCTTTGTTCGCCCGTCTTTGCCGCTTGAAGAGCGCGAAGCTCGCCAAGAAGCTCACAATATTTTTCGTTCGCGGCAGGCGAACGGCGAAAATGTTGTGTTTCGCAATGGAGAAACATCGCTCGCCCGAGCCGCTCTGGCCGCTCTAATGTTGCAGGCCGCCAACAAGCCCGTGCAGCCGATTCTGACGTCACCGTTTCGGCAAAGATAGTTTCTCGCCCGGCTCTGCCGATCGTCGCTCGACCGCCAATCAATTCCGCCGTGACCGCGCCGACGAACGTCACTTCTCCGCGCCGATTCTGACGTCACAGCCGCGCCGGTCCTCACCGCTTCGCCGACCGTCAATCAGCCGGCTCCGCTGGTTTCAGCTCCGGCTCTTATCGCTCTTTGCCGTCTGCTCCCCCGTTCCGGAGAGACGTTCTCGCGGTCGCCCAGGAAGACGTCCGTGACTGCCGCCGTTTCCGTAAGGCGCACTCAATCATTGGTCACGAAGCCGCGCAGGAAGAGATCTATGGCGGCTAACAAAGATTTTGTTTCCTCAAATCCAGTGAAGAGACTGCCGAAGAAGGCCATCCCATCGCCAACTCCCCTCCAGCAGTGCAGCACCCTCGGAAGACGATGACGACCTCGACTCCGAGGGAAGGTACCTTCAAATTTCCTGATTCCCATGCAGTTTCCACCGTTGTTATCTTTAACATGTCTGCATTTGTCTGTCTCTATTTCCTTTATATCTGAACTTTGTAATCTGGGGATATACACCCTTCTACGATCAATTTTCTGTCAATTAACCTGTCCACTTGTACTGACTTTGTGTATACTAAATTAAATTAATTAAATGTGCTACAAATAAACAGTATCACTTTAACAGCACTCAGAGACATTTTTGGTGATGCCGCCATCGCGATTACTCATATTTTGGCTCTGGGTTCTTGAACATAGCCAAACAGGTAATTTTGAATCTGCTAGAAGACAATTTTTTGTGATCCTGAACAAAATTTGTTGTAAGTTAATTTGAACTCAGAACTCAAGACCCGTTCACGGCTCACAACGGCCCTTGTTTGCTGTTTGAGCCAATCTCTCATGAAGTTGTTCTGTTTTCTTATGATCCTTTGTAAGTTTTCTGCATTCACTTCATTAAAATAGTTGAATTTTTTGTGTGCCTGTAGTGCGCAGAAATTGAATTTATCGAGAAAGAATTTACCATGTGCAATGCAACGTTGTACCACAATTTCTATAAAGTTTTTTTGTTTGTTCGCATTTTCACGCGTACGTAGGCGTAACAACGCAATAGGCCAATTTGGGTTTTATTAACCATCTTGCAAAACTCGGTTAGAGCTGGGTTTTTTGAGATTCTCTTATTAACTGTTGCTGCAAAACTATCATACTTTCATTTCGCATTTGAAATTTCGGTCCTGGCCCAAACATTTCCTGATTACTTTTGCTAACCTAACCGCTTAACTGTGCGCTATTCCGTCTATAATGATTGAGCTCATGATCCTCTCACTGAAAGCCCAATGAAAAGACTACACCCGCTGATTGACGATAGTTCTCAAACTGTTCGGATTTTTTGCTCTTTTTCATGTTCACGTTAACTTGTCATGATTATTTTTTTTTTTAAATCATTCGCTG
>MQUG01003490.1:0-27543 GCA_007213375.1 Steinernema feltiae
AGTTGCGAAGTGAAGCGTGAAATTTGAGAAAAGGAGGATTTTTGAAGGCGAAGGTCAACGTTGAAGACAGACAGAGACGCAACTCTATCTGTCAGGTCTAATGTTCTAGGGTTTAAACCCTATATTCATAATTATTTTTTTTTAGCTTTTCTTGTGTTGACGTTAGCAGCACAGTCTGAAGAACGATGGCTTGCTAGTCTACCGTACAATCCAAGCTACGCCGACCATTTCTTGTTCAGCAAAACGCTACAGATGTTTCATTGTCATCATTTTCATTTCAGTTGTGGAGAAAATGATGTCAAGGACGTCAACGCGGCAAATTTGACGCGTATTATGCGCTCGGAACAGATGTCACACCCATAATTCTGACAAAATTTGGATAAAAAATCCATTGAGGTTGACCCTTTTACCTGTGCTTTTAATCGATGGACACCTACCGCAACCAAGAAATTATTTGAAGCAATGAACACTTTCTCATCTTGGCTGATTAGACACTTTGTAGGTAAAGACCAGATCCGGAGATGTAGCTGGCTGTAGCTTATCTGTAAGACGGGCTGCTCAATTGCACAGGCTTCTGAGTCCGTTTGAGATCTGCTGGAGTCGCTCACGAATAGGTGGATCTACGCATTCTTGTCATTCCCAGGCTTCTAGGATGCGGGCGCTGGCCAGGAGAGGTGTCATACTCGCCATCTGGCGTAGTATCAGTTGTCTGATGGCGCAATTGACGTTTAACTGTCTGCAAACCTTCACACTTCTTTTATTTTGAACTTGCAAATAGGCAAGTAGACAACTCCAATCGGTCATTGGATGGGTGATGAACCACGCTTTCAGACCTTAAGAGCTTTAGAGCTTCCGCTTAAGAGCTTTCAGACCAAATTTATGTTTTTTCGTCCTGTGATTGATTGAAAACTTGTCAGCCGACGTTAGGCGGCAGTTTTTGTTGATCTTTACAAACTTCTCTGCTGTAACATTTTAATCTCCGCCGCTGATCCTCCGATCCCTTCAAACGCTGTCGGCTGCGATTGTACTCTATTATTATCAAAACGATGCGCTTCCTTCTCTGTTGTACGATCCTAATTTCCTTGGCGCTTTGTGCCCTAGCAGCGCCAATCTCGTATCGCTGTGCCTTCAAACGTTGGTTTCATTTGAATACGTTGATTGAACACTGATTTCCAGCATGGTCGGCAGCTACTCAAATCAAATGCGCAGACACAGAGCAGGTAAAATGTTTTACCACGAATGCAACGCAGGGCGGATTTCGAACTGTGCTGCTTGGAGGACGCTCTCTATCCCCACTGTCAGTAGAAGGAGGAGAATGGCGGCAATCTGTAGTGCTTTGATGGTATAAAGCTGCATAGCATTGATAGAATAAAGGCTTGATGAATGAAATGAAATTGAAATTGCATTGAAACTGTGATTTTTAGGATAATTTGAAAAAATGTTGGTAAATTCTCGATTGATGTGGTAATGACTGAAAAATCAAAAATTGAGGATTACTGTAAGCTCAGACCTTGCAATTGATCGATAAATCATTTATACGCGATTGTGGAATGCTACGAATTTGAATGCTTTCGTAATATACATGGAAATGGAACAAACGATTATAAGCTGTTAAATGATTGATGGAAGACGGCGGAACACTTCTTTGCGTGCTAAGATACCGTAATCCACGTAGACTTTCTGCAAAATTTGTTTGAAATTGCAAAATTTTGCAAAATTTATGCTTGGATTTGAACAATGCTGCTTGGAGGACGCTCTCTATTCCCACTGCCAGTAGAAATGAAGTAAATAGAGTGATCTGCAGAGCTACTACGGTATAAAGCTGTATGCATTGATAGAATAAAGTCTTTATCGCATTAAAAATGTCGTTTTTTGGAGAATTTCAACAATTGTCGGTAAACTATCGATTATTTCTCCGCAATGTCCTACACGATAAGCTGAAAAATCAAAAATTTATGGTTATGGTAAGCTCTGATCTTGCAAATCATTGAGAAAAGCACATTTATTGAGTGCTCAGCAATTGACTAATTTCCGTAATCCACTTGAATTACGGAAATTGAGGATTGTGATTTCCAAATTGATCAAAGGAAGACAGCGATGCACATTTACATGTAAAGATACCGTAATCCACTTCGATGTCCCCCAAATTTAGTCCAAAAGTGCGAATTTTCGCACTTTTCAATAGATCCTAAAGACGTACGAACTCGCGTCTTCCCCGTCGCGCGTCTCATCTGCAAACGATGCTCAACTCAACAAGATTACATCCTCTCTTTCTTCCTCCGCTCGCGCGCGCGCGCGAGTTGTAATCCCATTTAGGCATTCGTTACTGCGCGCCCGCGCGCACGCATTGACATTCATCTCCTTAGCGCCAAATTCAGCGCGCGCCGATCGCAATATTTAAGTATCTCTCGCCTCGCCTCTCGCTCGCATGTTCGCGACACGCGTACTAAATTAGTCCTTCTAATCTTCCAATTGTCCGTCGTCGTTGCCGACGCCGCCGCCGCTCGCCATCGCAGCCAAACGGCGATTGTTGTGGTTGGTCGCCCTCCTGTGTTACCCCTCTGCATGCCACAGACCGCGCGCGCGCTCTCCAAACGTACTATCGATCGCCATTCGCTAGTGCGCGGGCTAGCGGGAGAGCGGCGACCACTCGCAGTGGCCACTCGCGCACGCCTGAATTTTGGAACGGCGAGTTGGTCAGCAGCAGCAGCAGCAGCGCGCGACGGTGGCAGTCAGCTGCTGCGGTCATTATTTATACTTATTTATTTGGCGCTCGAATACAAGATGACAACTTGATATTGATCGCGATTAGGGCCGCCGCTCGCTCGTCTAGAGTCGATGACCGCTGTTAGCCTAGGGTTCGGTTGATGTTGCGGTATTGGTCGCTGTGGGATCTATTTTTAGCTTATTTTTGTTGCGAAATTGATTTTAAAAAGCGATTTTGAGGCGGAGTCCAACCTGCGTCCTTTCGGGTATAAACGAAGCAGCTATTGTTATTATTCGTCTGTTTTGTTGCATTACGGTATCTCCTGAGATGACAGAAACAGAATTGATAGAATTTTGTCTGAGTAGATCAATGGTTAGCGCTGTTGTTTATCGCTCCAAAAGTCGCAGGTTCGAGTCCGAAGCTATTTTTTTAGTTTACACGGCAAAATGTCTTCCGACCGAATTTCGCGATAATTAGCGGTTTCGCATCTGTTCCGAGCGCACAAAAAGTGGCAAATTTGAGGATTGACTCAATTCGTTGACGGCCTTGGCGCGGTTCCCTCCTCAACACGAACAACGAGGGGGCGGCGGTTACTGTCGTTGAAGTGATTGGCTTGGACTTACAAGGCACTTGTAACCATGTTTTGTTTGATTTGGAAA
Organism: Steinernema feltiae; assembly: GCA_007213375.1. Taxonomy (NCBI): domain Eukaryota; kingdom Metazoa; phylum Nematoda; class Chromadorea; order Rhabditida; family Steinernematidae; genus Steinernema; species Steinernema feltiae. The sequence continues at coordinate 3,367 of MQUG01003490.1, forward strand.
TGTCTACCGTTCGGTCAAGCTTTGTTTGTACATGTTCCCCGTTTACTTTTCACCGTAGCGTGTTGATTGCGTGGTTTATGAGCTAAAAAGGTCAAATTGATCTAATCAGTCAGTTGCTACCCGTAATATCAAAAAGCAAACAAGAAGACGTCAATCACAGACATTGCGCGCTTCAGACAAACGCGCTTCAGACAGACGCCTTTAAGACAGACGCGTTTCAGACAAATGCGCTTCAGACAGACGCCTTTAAGACAGACGCGTTTCAGACAAACGCGCTTCAGACAGACGCCTTTAAGACAGACGCGTTTCAGACAAATGCGCTTCAGACAGACGCCTTTAAGACAGACGCGTTTCAGACAAATGCGCTTCAGACAGACGAATTCTCGCTGCTGACAGGACTCAAACCTCTAACCTTTTGGCTGATGCTCATACAAGCGTTGACGGGAATGTCAGGATCCCAGAAAATGTCCAAATTCTAAAATTCAAAACACCAAACTTCAACTCAAATCCAAGAATTCCTTCCCCTTCATTTCCATTTTTATGGCTTTTTCGGCCTAATCTTCTGCTACATTAAACACCATCGCCAACAGCAATAACGCGCGTGCAATCATAAGCCCCATTGTCATTTATTGGTATTATGGCAACGCTGCTCGTCTCGCTCGTCCCCGGAACGCGCATGACTCCCCTCCCGACGTCCATTTATCTTCTCCTCTTCCTCTTCCACCAGCGCGTCGCTGTCATGAGCACCAGAGCGCAGCAGCGGTGGTCCTCGAGCTGCTGAATCATTTCTTCTTCTATTTCCCTTATGGCCACATTGTCGCTCCGCATATCAAATGTTTCAACACTTGGCGGCTGCTGGCATATAGCGACCCGCTATTCACTTATGGACGAGTGTGTGGTCCACAGCTATGCATAGCTAGGCGTTGGTGACTTGATGGCGACAACATTTGAATTCTTATTGAGGCTCTTTGTGTTAGTGGCATGCTTTGACGCTTAAAAATAGCAAAAAATGAGCAAATTTCGGTTTGCCTTTTTGTAAAACGCAGATTTTTGTCGGGTTTTGATCATCTTCCGTTGTTTACATTTGACGTTAGAGCCGAAAAATGACTCAGAAACACTCAAGACCCAATGTTTGCTTTGTTTTCCTCGTTCTGAATCAACTGGGCTGTTTTCTCCGAAACGTCGTTCACTTTATCGCTGCGTTCTCCTCCGTTCAATTCAGAAAAACATGAATTTTGAGTTCTCGACAAATTGCCGCTTATCAATGGGTTTGTTTTTCGCTGTGTGTGGCCACTTGAAGGGTTTGTTGGGGTTGACAAGTGGCGAGTATTCAAAAGCTAGTTTAATGTTTAATTTTTGACGGATTTGTCCCTCTAGATTCAACCAACAGGATCAAACAAGTAAGCAAGTTTAGGTAAGTAGATTATTTGCTTTTCAACACCTTTTCTCGTCGTCTTTGATCTCCCTAGAGGCTGCAAGCGGCAAGCGTGTTGTTGACACTTCGGTCAATATCCACTTGTTGACAAACATCTCGTTCCAGCCCTCCCTCTTACCGTAATTTCTCGTTTTCTCTTGTTTGCTAGGAGCTAATTTCCTTTTTTCGCGCAAAACGACCGAAGATAAGGTCAAAGTCATAATTTCATATTTGAAAAGTTCATTTACCAGCTCTCCGTTGGGACCTAATCGTGACATTTTGGCATTTGGCATTTCCAACGTGACATTAGCGTGTAATTAACATGACTATCTAGCCCAGCTCTCCATATAGTTGTCAATTAATTCAAAACCGCTAGTTGGAAGCAATAATTTTCCAATTCGAGCGCGCAATCTCATTTGATGACTTTTCTTGTAGTCTTCAAGGTCAGAAAACAGGAACTGAAGGTTTTATTGACAACTTTCTCTTCAATTCTGGCGCTCCAGCGCACCACACGCGCAGTAATGCAAAGGTCAACAAGGAAGTTCGTGTGCCGAAAATCAAATTTGCTAAAATATTGCCTTAAACGAATATTCCGATCAGCATGACCATTAGTCGTAAAGATCGCATCCTGTCATATGCAATGATTCTGATTTTTGACCTAATTTTTAACTAGCAGCACCGGCTTAATCATTTTGACCTTTTATTCCTCTTAAACCACGCACTTATCATGAAAAGCCAAAGGTAAACTGTACATAAATGTAGGTGAACGAACGGTAGAAGTTTCCAAATCAAACAAAACATGGTTGTAAGTGCCTTGTAAGTCCAAGCCAATCACTTCAACGACAGTAACCGCCCCCTCGTTGGTCGCGTCTCTCAGTTGAAGAGGGAACCGCGCCAAGGCCGTCAACGAATTGAGTCAATCCTCAAATTTGCCACTTTTTGTGCGCTCGGAACAGATGCGAAACCGCTAATTATCGCGAAATTCGGTCGGAAGACCTTTTCTCGTGTAAACTAAAAAAATAGCTTCTGGCCGGACTCGAACCTGCGAGGTTTGGAGTGTTAGACAACAGCGCTAACCATTGAGCTACAAAGACAAATTTTTTTTCTGTCTAAGATCCATTCAAACTCAGTATTTTTTCATTGTTCTCACTCCATCCACAGTATCCATCGGCCGCACAAAAGCCTCACTTTCCCACCATCTCACGATCTAGCGCACTTCGAAATCGATCCGCGATAGGTGTGATTAGTAATCCTACCCCACTTCATCTTCCCTGTGACCCTCGAAAAAACGACCAAACCCTCTCTTCTCTCCTCTCTGCGCTGACCGCGAGCAACCAACCCGGCAGCAGCAGCACTTTCGATAATTGTGCTCCACCGCCAGCTGCGACGACGGCGGCGCGGTGGCGGCGGTGGCGACGCGCAGAAGGATGTTTTGACAATCTTTGCGTTCTTAATTTACGCGCCGGCGCGCGCGCAACGTTCATCTTCATTTCCTTTGTGTGTGTTTAGAAGCGACGAGCGCGCGCGAGTGCCCAACGGCAGCTTCGGAGCAACAGGCGTCAGCTCACAGCCTCAGCCCCACTACCGCCGCGCACGGGCGCTGATGTTCCGCAACTTTTGACGAATTGCCGACGGCATTGTCATCGTGTGTGTGTGTGGTGCCGCCATCGCTAGGGTGCCGCGCTAACGCGTCAAAGCAAGCCAAACAGGTGCTCTTTTCGTGTCATTCTCTATTCAAAATTGTGAATTAGCGGCGCTTTTTGCGCCGATATTGATCTTTTAAATGGCGGAAATGGTTAAAATTTCATGTGAAAGACACCAAAAACAGGATAATGATAATGGCTGTTGGCTTGAGACAGCGAAATGGATTTTAGGGCTGTTTTAAAGTCAATTGGTTATTCAATTTTTGCCATTTTTAAAGCTATTGCATAGCTTGTCAGAGGCGACTTGCTAGAGCTTGATGGAGGCATTGAGACGACATTTGTGAGTCTATTTGAGTGAGTAGCATCATGAGTATGTCAAAAACAAGCGCATGAAGGCTTCAGTTTTATCAAAACATTTATTTTCGACATTTTCAATGTTGATTTTGCCATTTGACTTTACTGAAAACACTCAAAATTGCAATGTTTACTTTGTATTCCTCGTTGTGAATCAACAAGGCTGTTTTCTCTGCAACGCTCCCTTCATCGCTGCATTCGCAACGCTAATCTCCTCCGTTCAATTCAGAAAAACATGAATTTTGAGTTTTCGACAAATTGCCTCTCATCAATGGGTTTGTTTTCGCTGTGTGTGGCCAGGTTTTGTTGGCTTCGATGAGTTGAAATGACGAGAGTTTTAATAAACTAGTTTAAAGTTCAATTTTTGATGGATTGGTCCTTCTAGACCAAGATCACATTTCGTTTCATTTTCAAAACCCTTTTATCATCACGTTCAGCTCATCTTTCGGTCAAGGTAAAAAAACTATGGTAGATTAGTTGCTCTTTGACACTTTTATCTCTCTGTAAGCCGCAAACGGCAAGCGTGTTGTTGACAATCTTGTCAATCTCCACTTGTTGGCAAACAACTCCCTTCACCCTCCCTCTTACCGTAATTTCTCGTTTTCTCTTGAGTAATTTACGACCAAAGAAGCTAAGGTCATCCAGTCATATTTCAAAGTTCACTTCTGACCCTCCGTTGGGACTTAATCGTGACATTTTGGCATTTGTCATATTCAGTGCTGTCTATTAATTCTAAAGATTACGTTTTCGCAAATAAATGGGTTTGTTTTTGCTGTATGTGTGGCGATTTGCTAGCTTTCCATTGCTTTTTTGGTATTTTTAAATGTCATTGTGAGCTTAGTTTGAGCGGAAGTAAACAGAGTGTTCAAGTGATTTGTCTAAAGTTTATTGTTTGATGGATTTGTCCCTCTAAACCAAGGCTTTTCAAGTTTCCCCAGTTTCAAGCACTTCCCCCTAAGTTTAAGATATTTTTCAAACTGTCAAACAACTACGGTGGATTATGTGCGTGTCAACACCTTTTCCCGTCGTCTTTGATCTCTCTAGAGGTTGCAAGAAGCGAGCAAGTTGTTGACAATCCCGTCGATCTCCACTTGTTGACAAACATCTCCTTCCTACCGTAATTTCTCGTTTTTTCTTGTTGGGTATCAGTTGAACGCACGAAGACAAGGTCAAAGTCATCATTTCATATTTCAAAAGTTCATGTTCTGGCGCTCCGTTGGGATTTCATCGTGACATTTTGGCATGTTTCATGTGAAAAACAAGGAAGTTCGAGGCTTCGTTTAACAAACACTGACCCAAAATTGCCCCATTTATGGGTAAATTTTGTTTAAGTCTTAAGTTTCAGCTTACGGTAGCTGCTTTAAGCATTCCCAACACTCATAGCCTCCTCCCTAGAGGCTGCAAAATGCAAATTTTCAATTATTTCCCCAGCTGGACAAACACTCTTGCTGCGCTTGTTGACAAACATCCTCTCCCGCACCTACCGTACCCCAATTGTTAATCAGAGCGACGGAAATTACACATTCCTACTAATTAAGCCTACGCGCTGCGCTGTTTTCGTCCGTAAATAAGTCGGAAAATTAATGTTATGCAGAAATGCGGTTACCTTCTTCTAGCGTACGTCTTGCGCTCCGAGGTCAATTGGTAAATTTCGTAAATTCGTTCAAAATTCCAAAACGCTCATTAGAATCGTAATGTTCGCACTTTCCGGCGACGTTTGCGAATCGCTCGTGGAATGTTCCAAAGAACGTTTATGAGATGCTCGGACATGCGATGCGATTCGTTGGTCATTAGCCTCGAAATTGTCGTTTTCCCGTGCTATTGGCTGCGAAAAGCCGCTCTGCAGTCTAGACTGACAGCGTTTTGAGCCCTCGCAATCGTGATCTATGCGGTGAATTTCAATGCAACGACTATTCTAGGCGCTAATTCTGAGTCCGCGGTGCCATCGGAAGTCCCAAAAAACGCCTTAATGCTATGTACAAACCTCCCGGGCCTACATATGTCTGTGTCTGTCTCTCTGTCTGTATTACACTCTATTCGAGCCACATTTCCGCCCGCCCGCAAACGTTCTTAAATCTGCGTTCCTGTGCTCTGCGTTCCAATTACAAACGTCGTTGTTTTCGTGTGCCGCGCGTGCAATTGCGGTCACTCATCCATCCTACAGGCAGCCGCCGCCGGCCTAGGTAACCCAAAAACTGACGCGGCGCATGATCTTGACATTACCTTTACGCGCCGGGCGATATCTCCACAATCCACAACTATTACACAACTCCGCTCTCTCTCGCTCGATCTCGCAACGTGTGTGTTCCGTTTACAGGTTGCGCGCGCTAGGTCAGCTGAGTCGCCCCTCGAGCACACAGCACCGTCGCAGTCCGCCGAATTTGCATATCAATCTCGTTCGTTCTCGGTCTGTCGTTCTCGCTCTCGAGAAGGCAGAAACGAACGCGGCGGCGGCAAGAAGGGAAATTAAGGTCAACTTGGAAGTCTCGTTGCAATTAGATGTTCGCCGCTTGAAGGAGGAGAGGAATAGGTTGGTTTGATTGTCTTACTTTTATTATATTGGCCTATTTAAATCAAATGTGTCTGGAATTTGAGACATTTTAGTTTTTGGCTGGAAGTTAGCTTTCGGATTGGAGACAACAGTAACTGTCTGGGATTGAAATTGTCTATAAATCGGGAGCTTTCACGCCTTGTCACATTCTGATTTTACCACATATCTAATCGCACTTTTTTCATCAAAATGAGTACCATATTATCGATCTTAAAAATTTTCGTTGTGGGACCATCTTTTTTGTTAAATTTATTCAAAAAGACTAATTCACATCCTGTACTTGTCTATTGCGTTTCCTGGACATTTAAACAACAAAATTTAAATTTTGGGTCCCGACACGAAAATTTCAAACATTATAGAATGGTACTCATTCGAAAGGAAAAATTGTTCTGATTACTGTAGCACTTGTAAACTACTTGAAAAACATGGTCTAACCCTTAATTCTTCAGTTTTCAGGCAAAATGCTAACGACCACACCTGAACTCCTAACCGACGAGGTGCGATCGCGCTTCTCGCACACAAAAGCCCTTTTCGAGCAGCTCGAACGTTCCGTCGAACAAGTGCCCTCGTTCTACTCGCCACGACCTCAACGTCACTCCTTCCAACAACCTCCACCTCCGTCCTCTTCCTCAACCTCTTCGGCGTCCACTCCAACCGGCTACAATGCGCGTGGACCGCCACCTGTACCGCCGCCTAAGCCGATTAGCGCGGTGACGCCTCGGGCGACGTCTCCTGTTTCTCAGGTTACACGGAACTTTAATGATCTGGCCAGTGACCTCGAGAAGATCACCTCGCCGCCGGCTATCATCGTGTCGAAGACTTATCCGAGGATTACGGATTCGCTGAGGTGAGAAATTACCAAAAAATTACAATCTTTGCCTAAAGCCATTCCGCTTAACTAGTCGCAAGCCATCATTCTTAATGGTTTGCAACTGATAATGCTTGCAAATGTTCAAAAAATCGAAATTTTAAAAAATTTGGGTCTCAACACGAAATTTAAAAATATACGCTTTATGGTACTCATTTTAAAGAAAAAACTGCGCTGATTACGGTATGCAAAAAATTAAGCCTAAACCTTTAATCTTTAGTTTAAATTTGGGTCTCAACACGAAAATTTTGAATATAAGTTTCATGGTACTCATTTTGAAGGAAAAATTGCGCTGATTACGGTGTGTGGGAATTAAAAGCTTGAGGCCTCAATTTTGGAGTTCAAAACACTAGTAAGGTCAGGATTGCAAATAGTGACGCGCTGTGTTTAAATTCTGAGTTTATGTCGTCACACCAACACTCCCAAATTCCTCGTCTTTACCGGTTTCCCGACACACACGTCAGCGCGCATTTCCATAAAATGCAAATCCTCGCAATCACAATTTCTGCTGCTGATGACATGCAACTTCACACTACAAATCGATCCGCTCGCTCGCTCGCACTGTCCATCAGCTCCCCACGGTTAACAATTGCATGAGCTCTGCTCGTACACTTCCCTACCCCAAAATAGCGGAAATTCAGAATAACGGAATGTCACTAAGCGTTAGCGCGACGATGTGAGTGACGGCGGAGGTTTTTGGTCTCTGGCTTGTTTACGCAATTTCACTTTCAGGTACGCAAAGGGCCACAAGACCACCACCAACAATAACAACAGCGATGACGACGCACCTCCACCGCCTTCCGACCTCCCGCCGCATTCGGCAAAGACAACTCCTCCTGGTGGCGCTGCTGGACAGACCGCCAACTACGAGCCATATTGGCGCGATCCCTCCTACTACAAACGGCGATTTGGCGTTGAGAGTTCGAACACTGGAACGACCACCAATACCTCTACTTGTTCGTCGAATGGTGAGTTTTGGGCGCGTGGGAAATTGACTTCCGGGGGGAACAGGAACAGGAAGTTGTTTTGCACTAAAAAGCACTGAAATTGCACTGAAAATTTAAAAAAATGAATTTCTTAAGCCGGATTCGAACCTGCAACCTAAAAGCGCTATTCTAGAGAGCCATTTTGTTTGTCTGAAAATGCACACGGCTGTCTATCAAGCAAATTACGTGTTCAAATCCGGCCAAGGGCAGTTTTTTTGTCTAAAATCGCGCTAATTATCGTCTTCCAGCGCACAAAAGGCGTCAAATCTGAGTTTTCAATTCGTGTTGACGATATTGACGTCGTTCCTAACTGAAACAACCAGATCTGCACTGTATTCTGTTCATAAAAGCGTTGATTGACAATTTCGTTGCTTTTGGAAATGTCCAACGTTCTGCATCGACTGCAATGCGTTCACGTGTGGTCCTCGCGCTTGCCTCTGGCTTCAACATCCATTTACGGCGTAAAAAATGCACTTTTATTGTCACCAACGCGCAAAGGCGCCCTAAAGGACGCGGAATTTAATTCCCAAAACGATTTTTTCTCTTCGTTTTATGACTTCGAAGCCGCGTGGTCATTAAATTGAGTAATTAAGCTCGATCCACCGCCGCCGCCGCCCGTTCGCTCGCTGAATTCATGATCATTCATGATCATGATTATTACAGTCACAAATCATTTTAATCGTTTCAAGCCGGATTCCCAAGCTTTTGGGAACCAGATTGAAAGCCTGAGCGCTTCTGAGACGCAGTCAATCGCGTTGTTATTGTCCTGAACTGAAAAAGACGGAAATTGACCGATTTTTTCATTTTACACTCAAATCGAATTTTGCTGATTTCAAATGACATGCAAATATGTTTACTTCCCTTTAACTACCGTACTTTCGTGATTAAATTTCACTCCGGAAATTGAGAATCAAAAATTGAAAAAAACAAGGAGGCGGAGCACTGAAAGGCTAGGCCACGGCCACTTCGCTAATTGTTGTCAACTTCACGAGTAACCTCATAGCATTAGGCGCTAAGTTTCCTTTGGAACGAGTACCATATTGTCAAGGTTTTAAATTTTCGTGTTGGGACCCAAAATTTCAGGGTTGCGGTTTTTGAGTGTTTGATGTGATTTTACAGACATTGACGTTTTAAAACTGTTAAAAACTTTAAACAATATTTTGAATATTTTTTCAAAATGGTCCCGCAACGAAAATTCAAATCTAGTATTTGTAAGACAATATGGTACTCATTTTTCAAGAAAAACGAAGATAAGAACCATGGTCTGCTCAGAATCGGGTGGAACTATTTCCCTAACGAGATATGCAACATTTCTAGTCCCATTTAAACCACTTTCAACCCTCAAGCTCGCATAGACCAAGTTGACCTCAACTTCATGCAAATGACCCTTTTTGCGACATCAAAATTGTTTTGTTTATGCGGCAAATGGAGGAGAACCAAGCAATGCAGCGGCGAGCAGCAGCAGCAGCCAGATCCATCGCGGTCCAATCTATTTATTTCAAAGCCCTAACACGCACCCTGTCTCCTTCCTCCCTCCGGCAGCGCTGGGCGGCGGCTATTTACACTCCAGCATCATCATCATCATCCAGCCGCACTCTTGCTGACTTGTTTGCTCGTTTGTAGGTGGCGACGATGATCGGAGCGAGCTCCTCTCAGCGACAGGAAGTCTGCCTCGTCGACTGTCGTGCGAAGCCGTCACAACGCCGAATCTGAATCCGTACGAGACCTTTGCGATCACTCCGTGCTCCTCTTCTTCCTCGTCCTCGACTGCCGCCTCTTCGACCACTTTCGCGATGATTCGTCGACCGCCAAACGCTGCTGCCGCAACCACTCCGCCATCGACTACGGTACCGGACGTCGAAGAGGACGGTCTGATCGACATTGTGCGCGGACTGTCGCCGGAGTTGGAGACGTCGTCGTTCGAGAACCGGAAGGTCTCCTTCAGCACCGCGCCGATCAAGGTTAGTTCAAGACATATGTTTTATGACGGTAGGAGAGGTTATTTGGGTCAGATTTGTGGAGAGAAGAGAGGGACAGGGGCGATTAGAGGGGGGATTTGCAGATAAGTATCGTTTTCCGGCTATGGGAATGTTCTCATGGCACAATTTCATCTCGAATCGACCCCTTTGAAGCTGAATATTTCATTGGACGCAAACGTCTAAATTGAAAGCAGCTTTGTTTGGACCACACACAGAGCGCAAACAGCTTGGAGGGAGAGACACATTATGCAAACCGCAGACATCATAATTCAGCAAATTTTAACGACTTTTCAAGCAGTAAAATTCTGCAAGTGCAGCCATAATTCCCGACTTTTTAGGTTTTCTCGACACATGCAGTTGAAGAGTACGACCGTCGCAACGATGACGTCGATCCGGTGGCGTCCTGTGCGGAATACGAGTTGGAACGTCGTCTGGAGAAGATGGATCTGTTTGAGGTTACGCTGGAGAAGGGAGCCGAAGGATTGGGCATCAGCATAGTCGGTAAGCAGGCGTTTACACACAAAGGAAACAAAGATATTTTGGAAATTAAAAAAAAATCTTTTACAAATTAAAAATTTTGGGTCTCAACACGAAAATTTCAAAAATAGGTTTATGGTACTCGTTTTGAAGACGAAATTGCGTTGATTTAGGTACGCGGAAGTAAAAGTTGGACACTAGTTTTATTAAAAAATTTGGGTCTCAACGCGAAAATTTCAAACATATGCGTTATGGTATTCATTTTAGAGGAAAAATTGCGCTGATTACTGTATGCAAAAAAGCAAGCTCAGATTTTGATGCGTAGATTTTTGAGGGTCAATTAGGGTCTTAACGCGAAAATTTCAATGGCAAAAATGCGCTAATTACCGTATTTGGGCAGACCTTTACCGACACAAAACAAAAGTCGATTCTAAAATTTTGACTTTTTGATTTGAATCAACTACCGTACCTTTTATTAAACCCGAATTTCCAGGCCTCGGAGTCCAAGCCGACGCGGGACTCGAAAAACTCGGCATCTTCGTCAAGAGCATCACCGCAGGCGGCGCCGTCCAACGCGACGGTCGAATCCAAATCTGCGACCAGATCGTCACCGTCGACGGTCAGTCGCTGATCGGCGTCACGCAGGAATTCGCCGGTCAGACGCTCCGCTCCACCGGTCGCCTCATCAACTTCACCATCGGCCGCGACCCGAACGTCCAGGGCAGCGAAGTCGAGGCGCTCATCCACGACTCGCTCGACAAGGATCGTCTCTGTCAGCAGCTGGTCGCCGAAGCGGCCAAAATCCAGACCAGCGCAGACAGCGAGCTGTCGCAGGACGAGGCGACGCCGCCAACGCATCGCCGCTTCTTCTACGATGAACACGAGATCCGTGCGCGCATCAACACGCTCGAAGTGGAGCTGGACGACTCGCAAAAGAAGGCCGACCAGATGAACCACATCCTCGAGTCCACCCGCGTAGAGTACAACATGCTGCAGGAGAAGTTCGAAGAGGCGAACAGCATCATCAACGAGCTCCGGGCCAGGTACAACCGCGTTGCTATGTATGTTGTGGTAGTCTTGGCTTGTCCCGCATGCTTGGATTCCGCTGGATTGCCTCAACTGATTACGGTATTTGCAGAGAGAAGGAGAACTGCAATCGGGAGGAAGCGCACACGCTCGCTTTGAACCAAAAGGACCTCGAGTACAACAACGTGATCAGCACGATGAGAGAGAAAATCAAGGATTTGGAGGATCAGCTGATGGAGAACGCGAAACGCCGCTCCAGCGTGGTTGAGGGAGAGCTGCAGGACCTGAAGGAGCAGCTGGCGGCTCGGGATATCAGCCCGGCGATGGCCTACAAGCCCACTTCGAGTCTCGATCATACGGCAGCGAAAGCCAAGGCGCTGCTGATGAAAAGCAGCCAGACTTCACGGAATCCACCAACGAAAACCGCGTCTCCGGTTCAGATGGTCGATTCAAGCGTGCAGAGCTCGCTGGCAGAAGCGGAGAAGCTGACTTGCGCCGCGTCTGCCTGTAACAGTCCAGTTCCACGTGTCTCTGAGCCCGCGAGTCCAGCTGTGGGCCTCAAATTCCCGCAATTGCACCGTAGAATTTTGTTCCCGTTGAGAAAGAAGCATTTCCATGGTAAGTCAAGTTAGCCTAAAATATGACCAAACTGAAAAATGTGGAAAATTGGGTCTCAACACGAAATTTCAAACATTGGTCTTATGGTGCTCGTTTGAACGAGGAAATTGCGCCGATTACGGTGTTAAGTCTGAGGATTTTTAATCACGTTTTGGGTCTCAACACGAAATTTCAAATATAGTCTTTGTGGTACTCATTTTAGAGGGAAAATTGCTCTGATTACGGTATGTGAAAATTAAAGCTTGAGACTTTGGTTTAAGCCAAAATTGTGGGTCTCAAAGCGAAAATTTTAAACATCCGTTTTATGGTACTCGTTAGAAAGCAAAACTGCGCTGATTACGGTATGCAAAAAATAAAAGTTGAGAATTTGGTTTTAGTCAAATTTTAGACAAAACTGGGGCTTTATTTTAACCCAATACCTTCCTTTTAACCGTTCCTACCGTATCCCTTTTGCAGAAAATGAATTCTGGCGGGAAGACTACGGCGCGCAGGCGATGCAAGGCCTCCAAGTGCTCCACTGGACCTCCGACGACATCTGTCAACTCTTGGTGCAAATCGGTCTTGACAAATACGTCCACGAATTCTCGGTCAACAACGTCACCGGACCCAAGTTCCTCGAGCTTGACAATGGCAAGCTGAAGGTACCGTAATCCTACTTATTCATTCGCTTAATGAGACGCTGCGTTCAGACGATGGGAATTCAAAATCACTCGGATCGATCGATCATCAAGAAGAAGATCAAGACGATCAAGTCGAGGATCGAGCGGGAGCGCAAAATGTTGGAAAAGGAGAGCCGCGCACGCACGATGAACATGATCACGTAGACGATGAGAAGTATACTGTACATACACCACACTACGCATCAGAGCTTCTATTTATCAGTCGATTTTTATCATTTTCCCTCCTCTTCTAAGCCTCTTCACCACACACATGCAAACACACAACCAACCAACAGACATTCCTCGTTCTCCTTTGTTTGTAAAAGGGTATTTTAGACTTTGTTTTCTGTATAAGATGATCCATTTGATGAAATTTGTGCGCCAAAGATGATATATATGTAATAAACTTGATTCGTTTGAAAGTGGCAAAGAAGGAGTCACAGCGGTGGTTAACAACATCGTCTCTCACTGGGTGACAGCCTCCGTGACCCCGTAGATTTGGTTTGCCTTATCACTCATGTCCGTTAAAAGAGCCAAAAAGCTCGAATCAGAAAAGCCAAGGAAAAAACGAATGAAATGTGATATTAATCAAAATAATTGAGAAGTTTACTTTAAGCAAATTATGATTTATGAGGACACATTCGAACTCTTTCGAAAACTCGATCTTCACGGGCCACGTTTCGCTTGTCTCGCTGCTGTCTTGCAGATCACCGAACGCCACCAGTCGCAGGGAGCGGCGTTCCAGAGCGTCTTGTCGTTGAAATTCATCATCTGAACAGTTGCACAGGCTTAATTGAAGGCTCTCGCTCCTCGCCAACCTCAACACAATCGCCACGAGGAACTGCGAGCGTATCCTCGGTGTTCCAGTTGTTGAAATCCCACTCGGATCCGTCAACCCATTTGAAGCTCCCGTCGGCGGTCATTTTGCCGCCAATACGATGGACGGTCAGACTGTGGCCGGGGAGGGTTTCGAGCGCCAATTTGACAAGGAAATCGTTCTCCTCGGCGCTGTGGATCGATGCGAGTTGGCCGTTACTTTGCGTACAAGTCGCAATTCCGTCTTCGAGGCTTCGTCTCATGTTGAAGACCCGGTAGCAGGAGCGCGTTTGCGGGAAATACGCCCAGGAGGCTTGGCAACGAGGCGATTGAGGCCTCGAGGTTGTCAGGGGCACTGTCTGCGCACTCTTCGGAGGCTCCAAAGTCGATTCAGGGCGAAGAGGAGCCGATTGAGACCAGCGAGATTCCAAATAGGGTAGAATCCAATAAATGTAGCTGAAAGTCAGCCCCGAGAACACGACAACTGCGACGATGAGGACAACGCAGAGGTAGAGACAACTGCTGGCGGGTTTCTTGGGGAGCGGTCGGCCATGATTGCACTCCCTCTCCTCGAGCAGACCACATTTCTGGCTACAGTAACCCATTTTAGCGTACTTCAAAAGCTGATTGATTACCTTTCTAATGTAGACTTTGGGATCTCGTAGGCGTTGTTCGTGAAGCTTTGAGGGAAATAGCCGGCGTTCTCGACGATCGTCATTCTTCCGAGAGGCACAGGAGAGTGGAAAAGAAGTCAAGCGAGCGTTTACGTTTAATGATAGGGAACAGCGCGCTGATAACGCTTTTAAGCCGCAGCACTCACTTCCTATTTCGATAACAATCTGAACAGGGAGCATTTTTGAGTGGTTTGTGACCCGGTGAATCAACCGGAATGAATCCGACTAACAACTAATGACGGTAGGAGATACTGTATTGTGTGTTAGCAGTGACTAACAGCTGTGCAAATATAACGCATACTTTGCGCCATTTCAGGCAGAGCAAATCAAACATACCGTAGTTAACGATCTGCAGCATAATCTACGCCTTCTTATCGATTATGTGGGCGGCATGATTAACATTGAAAAACGGGAAGAACTAGCATCGATCACACGGTAAGGCTGATTACACTGGAAACTGGAAAACACATGCTACTATCAGTTAACTCAATCCGTTACTGGATCGAGGTCTTCTCTAGCATTAGCTTAAATCTCTAGCTTAAATTGGCATAAGTGCGTTGCAGTAGCTGTTCAGTTGGCGGTGGATACCCGAGCATCACAATCAACTAAGCCGTTTAATATAATCCTAGTCTCTTAAAATTGCTTGCTGCTTCACTCCAAATCATCATTATTTCGCTAGCTTAAACAACAATTTCAAGAGCAGCACTGCATCAATGAGCCGATTTCTTGCAAATCGTTGGCCGCCACCACTCACAGGGAGACGTGTTCCACAGCGTCTGATCGTAAAAGTTCATGATCTGAAGCATTTCGCGATCAATTCCCGTCTGAACCTGTTACTCAATTAGCTCACATCAACGCAGTCGCCCTTCGGAATAGCTTGTCTATCTTCGGTGTTCCAGTTACTGTAGCTCCACGCTGAACCGTCAAGCCATCGATAGGTGCCATCGTTCCTCACTCGTCCGCCGATCCTGTGCGACGGCATGCTGTGGCCGGGAAGGTCTTTGAGCACCAATTGCACCACAAACTCATTCTCCTCGGCGCTGTGGATCGAAGCGAGATGACCGTTTTCCAGTCTGCACGTCTCAATTCCGTCCTCGAGGGTTTGTCTCGTATTGTAGGCCCGATAGCAAGAGTTGGATTCAGGGAAATGCGTCCAGTACAAATCACACGTAGAGGAGCGAGATGAGGAGGTTTTAAAGAGCGTGTAGCCCAGTGTTACCAGCACAGACAGCAAGACAACAACAACCACAATAGCCGAGGCAAGGAAGACGCGCTTGCTTGTCGTCTTAGGCTTCTTGGGGATCGGATGCTGACAGTAGGCGTACTCGTTATCTACAGGACCTCTACACACACAAACAATCCAATTTCGATCAATCGCATCAATTTACCTGCCAATCTTTGCATGGAGAGCTGCGCGGAGAGCTGCTGGAATAGGATAGTAGCTTGTAGGCAGATAGCCCGCGTTCTCAACGGTATTCATTGCTCTCAGCAATACGCTACACGCTGCAAGAAGAGAGAAAAGAAAGAGAAAGAATCAATGCGAGCGAGGGAGGCGCACATAAAAGCGCCGATTTGAAGGTGCTTCTCTTCAAACCACTTTTCGTTTTGATAACGCCGCACAGATTGCTGTTTGTTAGAGTTTTGATTGATAAAAGCGGTGATCTTCTGACCCGGAATGGCAGCAAAACAACCGAGTTACTAATTTTATGTTTTGTCTTTTCCTTGATTTGCGCTCTCCGTCCATTTCGCAGCCAGATGCATCGGGTTACTTAGACAATCAGTTTTGAAGACTTACAGCTCTGGCCTGATTATGTGATGAAAAAACCCGCCTGGTGGTTTTGCGCTCGCCCCGCTCGCGCAAAAGTCACCAGGCAAACCCTGCGGCAGCTCCTAGGCCTAAGCCTATCGCAGTAACCCAAGGCATTAAGAAAATAATTCGAAAATTGCCGCTTTATTGTGCTTATTCGATTTTGTTGGGAGCTGCAGCTACATTTTATCCGCTCAAGTCGTGATGGTAGTTGATGTCGAGGGAGAAGAAGCTGCTTTTCAAAGCACTTCCTACCGTTGATACATATGAGGACACGCGTTAAGTCGCAATTGATTTGTTGGCTCTGATTGTGAGTGTTGAAATTTGAAATTGATGCTCAAGAAGCTCATTTTCACTTAGCACAAACCCGAGACTATGCTGGTGCTCGAATGGAAGAAGAAGTTCGTTTCGCTAAGCGTTGTGTGCTAGATGCTTTGGTTAACCACTGTTGAGAATTTCTTTGTAATATAAAACATTCAAAATTGAAATCAGTTGGAATTCAAATGGTTATATTCTTCAAGTTATCGACACAGAGAGAACAGGGAACTCGGATCCTCTTAGCAGTTGCGGTGGGAGGAGGCGCGATCGTCAAAGCCTCTCCGTCGTCGTCCTCTCCTCCGCCCAGTGGTTCGAGGTCTTTGAGCACAGTAACCATGGCGGTAACCCTCCGCTCCCCTCCCCTCACCTGCAAACCCTCTTTCAGGAGCGCGCACCCGCTTCGACGTCGGCTGGGGATGCTCGAACGTCATCGGCGAGCAGTTCAACGACCGCATCAGCTCCCTCAACACGCAGGGCGGCTGCGTCGTCCTCTGCGAGCATCCCAACTGCCACGGACGCTGCTTTGAGCTGAAACCCGGCTTCTTGGACCACTACAACTTCCGCACCTTTGGCTTTGACGATCGCGCCTCCTCCCACCGCAACTGCTAAGAGGATCCGAGTTCCTCGTTCTCTCTGTGCCTGTTCTAACTTGAAATATAACAATTTGAATTGCAATTGACTGACCCTGATTTGCAATTACAAGGAAATGGCGTTTCCTAACCGAGTCCTCGAGTAAGCGAGAAAAACAAAATCGAAAAACGTCAATACAAAATGAACCGCTTTCCTCCTCCTCTCCGTTTTCGCCTTCTCCTCGGCTCAATCGTTTGAGATTTTTGACACGTTTTTGCAGTCATTTTCATTACAGTATACTCTAATCTACCAAAACATCGGCTGATTACTACCGCATTTCACTGTTGCGCCTCGCTCGCCTCCGCCTCCGCGTCGCGTTTCTTCTGCTCCTCGGCCAACTCTTCCCACTTGAACGCGTTGTAGGTGCTTCGCTCCTTCAGCTGCGTCGCTTCAGGGACGATTTGCGAAACCACGTCGTAGCAGGGCATACAGATGCCCCGCATGAAGCCGACCTGCATTTGAGGGAGCTCGTGCGCTTTCGTCCGGTCCATCATGGGGATCGGCTCTCTGCCGTTCATCTTCTCGGCATCGCCTTGTTCGTAGAATTCTTCAAAAATTACCTAAAAGCGGGTTTTCATACCCTCTCAGGTCAGCCTCTCACCTTGACCGTCTCTGTCTGAACCTGCCAAGGCTTCGCCGACGCAATCAGATCACACGCGGTCATCAGAATCGCTTGAAGAGTCAGTCGATGATCCGCTTCTTCAATGTCAAAATTCTTCTCTCCCAGAATTCCGATCAACTTGGCCTTGTTCGGGAAAAAGAGCGCCAAATCGGTGGCCAGAATGCAGTGCTTGATCAGGCTGAGCACCTTCTTGTAGTCCTCCGACGAGAGCGATTTTAGAATGTTGTGGCCGTCTTGTTGGAGGATCGTGACCGTCTGATTGAAGTGATGATGCTCCATGACCGAAGTCGAGTAGATTGCAGCGAGGGGGGTGCCCATTGACTTCATGTACGCGTTGCTCTTGCCGCGATGATCCAAATCATGGCATAGACAAGCGACATAGAGAGCCAGAGCCTAAAACTATCCACTAAACAGTGCAGATTGGGTTACGGTACCTCGTGTTCAGTGAAAATATTGGTCACTTTGAGGAGGACGAACATTGCGTGCGCTACAGCCCAGCCATGCGCCCAATTATGGTAGGCGACGCGACGGTAGTTCTTGCGGACAGTGAGAACAAAACGGATGAGGTCGTCGTGTTCGAAATAGCTGAATGGGTTACTGTAGTCCGTGCTTGAAGCGATCGACGCCTACACTTTGCCATGAAAGAGACTCTTGAACATGTAGACCGCGTAGAGAGGCTTCTCCAGCTCGGAGAGCTTCATTCCGTTGAAATCGAACCTTTAAAGGGTAATATTACTGTAGAGCTACCGTAATCCTCACGTTTCAAGCTCCGGAACATGCTCTTTGACTTGGACCTTCTTCAGCTTGTTCACTTCGTCCTTGTTGCACACGCTGTGGTAGGCGAGCACCTCCAAAGCCACGCGGTATTTCTAGGGTTTTTCGATGAGTTACGGTAGCTCAAACTACGGTAGGCACCTGTTCGGAGCGTCGAATCTTGTCGTAGAGCTTTGCGTGATGCAACGCCAAGCCACAGTACACCGCAAAGGTCTCGAAAGCGTCTTCGTCTGATTTGGTGAAGACGCCCTGTTGTTTGTTCACCATTTGGACGACTCCGATGGTACTGTAGGTGCGCTGAGTTAGGAGAAAGAGTGATTTCAAGGTTAACCTACATTCCACGAATGAAGATGGGCATGCAGAGGATTGTGCTCGTTTGATAGCCGGTCTTCACGTCAATGTCGCGATTGAAACGTTGATCGTCGTAGGCGTTTTCAATGTTCAAGCCGAGACCAGATTTGGCCACGCAGCCGGCAATGCCTCGACCGATTGGGAATCTAGAGAAACGAGCATCAAAAAGCACTAATTTGCGTTTTCATGGTTGCATTTGTCTAGACAGAATCGACAAATCAGACGAAAATGGTCTAGTTTGATTGTCTAGACATACAACTCTGTTTGCGTAGATCTGTCTTGACAAAATGTCCTGGAAAACGTCTAGACAATTCATAAAATTTTTGAATGCGATTGTCTACACAGACAAGTGACCGTTTGCAGTCGTACAGACAGCAGACAAACATGGTTAACCCCTTTTTTTGGCTTATTAATCTGTTTTTCAAATGATCTGTCTGTCTGTCTAGACAATGTAACCATCAAAACATTGGATGCGTTTGTCTAGACACGTTCACCACAATCCAGACATTTTTAGAGACAAATTTAGACATTATCATAACATGAAGCTTTGATCGTTAGCCGTTTAGGCGTCCAAAACTGACCTAATCTCCTTTCTCCCATCTGCATCAATCTTCATATGCTCGTCATCGCCCATGCCAACGTCAAAAATGCGTGCATAAAGCTCATTTGTCTTCGAGTCGACCAGAAACAACGACGCTCTGTCGGCGTTAACCAGTTTTTGCGCAAAGTTCTGGAACATGAACAGCGTCTACAAAGAGCCCCCAGGCAATGGATGCTCCTACCATAACCTTCATGATGACCGCGTCCATACTGACGATATCCTGGAAAATGGACTTGGCCACGTCGAGCAGAAAGCTGCTCAGCTTCTGCTGACGCGAAAAATTGTCATTTTCGTTGCCGTTCGACTGAATGTGCTCGGTAAGCTGCGCAAAGTAGATCATCGCCGACGCCCACGTCGCGACGATGTTGATGATTTGACGATCGCGGTCGTTAATCAACGAGTAGAACATGATTTCGCCGATTTTCTGGCCGTTTGAGTCGACAACCGACTGCGTGAAGCTCGGCTGCTTCTTGTTTCGACGCAGCTTCCGCCATTTGATGGTGCCGTTCTCCTCCTTGATGCCAACGAACGAGCCATCCTCGTTGATTAGCACCACTTCCCATTGATCGGTCTGCGCGATTTGTCCGCAGCAGATGCCCACCTCGAAGACGAGTCTGCCTTGGTCGGCTGCGTTCTCGAGAAGGAATTTGCGGCAATGAGTGAGGTCGGGGACCTGGAATGTGAGGATAATTGGAGAGAGGGGATTAACGGTGACGTAGAGGAATGATTGATGAAAATAGAACTGAATGTGTTATGAGGGCTATATGCTCCTGTTAAACTATAAAATTCGGAAATATAACCTACAGTAATCCGTCATAAATCAGTCGTCAGGGTCAAAAAACATCTAAACGCAAAATTGATCAAATTTTGCACGTTCTGTGCACAGAATCAGACGAGAATGATTTAGTTTGGCTGTCTAGGCATACAACTCTGTCTAGAAATGACGATTTGTGCGTTGAACTGAAATGTTCAACAGTCTAGACTGAAAATTCTCCCTCTTGAGACGATTTCCATCTCAATAATGTCTAGACATACAGGTTTGTCTAGACAAAATGGCTAAGAAAGTGCCTAGGCAGTTTACAAATTATTGGATGCGTTTGTCTAGACAGACAAGTGTGAATTTTACACACTTTGTGCGTTGAACTGCAATATTAAACTGTCTGAAAATTCACCCCCTTGAGACAAGTTCCCTTTCAAATTTGGATTTAATCACCTTCCCAGCTAATCCTCCCCTTCTCCCTCGTGAATTTCAAAATACGTGTTTATCCTAACAACAGCAATTTCGAAATTAGCTTCCTCTGTTTTCAAAGAAGCCCTTTGCGCCAGTGCGTCATCAGCATGCACTCCTCACACCCCAAAGTCCACATAAGCACAACTATAACTACAGTAATCCTTACAATCCATCGACCCATCGTCTGCTTCCGCGAGTCTCTGCGCACTTTCCCATTGCGGCGATTCTGCCATTTCTGGAACGTCTCGCGCGAGATGTGCGCTCCGGTCACGAAGCGTTCGAGGACCGCGGGATGCGAGCGCAGATAGTCGAGCACCTGCTCTTCGTTGAGCGGCGGAGTCGCGGAATCCGGCGGCGACGACGTGGACGTTGTTGACATCGCGGCGACGACCGACCGACGTCGGCTTCTTCTGCGAGAATGCGCACATCTTCTCGCCAGGACACAAATCTCCCCTTAAGAAGCGGCGGCGACCCTCCCCGTCAGAGGCGTTCGAGACGCGAGAATCGTTGCCACGGAGACTCGGTGACGCCGCGCGCGCGTCTTCAATTATGAACACGTGAACGAGAAGGAAGGAAGAAGCACTTGAGGGTTGAGCGTCTAATCACAGCGCCAGTTGATGATTGTCAATGCCAAATGCGCTATTTCAGCCCCTGAAAAGTCTATTTTGGGGGTGCACACGCACTGCGAATCTATGAATGAAATGGTCGCCATCTTCAATTTGGCTAATTATTTTGCGGAATAGCGCTTGTTTACGTCGGCGCCGTCTTAGACGCGATTAGAGACCCAATTTTGGAAGGGATCACACGGTGCGTCGTCGTGAAATCCCTTAATATTCGAAATGAGTCAGTGGAGTAATGTGACGGAAAACGCAGAAGTCGCATTTGTTACTTTGGAAGACGGAAAAAGAGGTTTTGGTACGGTAGAACTCGCCTGCTTGTACATGGGCGCTGTTCGTTGCAAGACCCGACAGAGCGGAATCGCCTCAAGTCGCAGATTTCAGGATTTTTGCAAGATTCTGCCGATTGTATCGTGTTCGTCGATCTTTAATTGCCCTGGTGAACTCAAGAATGGCTCAAATCAAGCCTGGAAACAGTAAAAACGAGTCTATTTGTGCCGCGTAGACGCAGAGGAGAGTTTGGTCCAATTCTGCAAATGTTGAGGCTTGAGATGATGAATTCTCAAAGGTCCACGATGAATTCGAGATCGGCAAAGACGATGCAATTGCCAGAATCTCATAAAAAATGCTGAAATTCGCAGATTCAGACGATTCCGCTACAATAATTGGTCATGCAACGAGCAGTCTAATGTCTGAATTTGCGGGATTCTCATGCCGTACACATGCACAAGTCGGCCAGAAAGAGACTGTAGACACAGTAATAAACGTTTCAGACACAGTAGGAAATTGGTTGCAACGTTTCAAACACCAAATGTGTCTAAAACATTCAGAGCCTCAACACGTCGCATTTAGCTGTCTATGCGGAGGTCACAGGTCGAACAACATCAGAAGCAAGTCTAATTGTTTGGCTGCTGTGTTTAAACGTTCAAAAGCAGCTGTTTCGTCAAACTACGGTATTTGCGTAGTTCATCTGAAGTATATCCGAGGTCTCGACACGATAGAACATTTAGTACAGATGTTTTGTTTTACTGCTTTTAGCTCACTTTCTTGCTTGTTATTTCTTGCTGGAAGCGGTCTACAAGCTCATCAGCGATCCCGGATCTTCATACGCTCCTCGCGCCGACTCGATTGAGCCCTAAACCGGCTTATTTCATGGAATATTCGAAAAGATCTGACTGTTTAGTCCAAATTCTGGACAAGTCGAGGTATTCGAAGCTCAGGCGACTCGCCAAGCGATTCTACTATTGTGATTGTGCATTATTGACTCCAATGAGACGAATCTGCTTGATTTAGCCCAATTCACGTGAAACGATGGCTCGTGATGTGCTGATTGCCGCGTTAAAATCCATTTTTCACTCGCATTTTCCTCAAAATCCATTTCGTTTCAGAATGGCGATGAATCGCGCCCTACTAATGACTGTGCGGGGCATCAGAAAACGCGCGGCGCCTCCTGTCGATTGGCTCAAAGACGCGACAACCTACTCAGAAGCGCATTCGATCGTCACCGACCCGTACACGTCGTCTCCGTATCCGCAGAAGGTATTTTCAGGTTGCTATCGTCTCTATTAACAGGACGTATTTCAGGAGATGGAAATGATGTACGATAGTTCTGTGCAATCATCGCAGGATGCGAAACGTCAGAGGGAGCTGCAGCGCCAGAGGCGGAAGATTCACAAGATCGACTTCAGTCACATCCCCATCGAAGATCAAGTTGTCCTTCTCTTTCCTGGCCAGGGAGCGCAGCACATGAAAATGGGATCGAAGGTGAGTTGCGCGAGTCCGAATTTCGGTGATTTGAGGGCGTTTTTTAGGTTATTGACTGTCCAGCATCGAAGGCTCTCTTCGATAACGCATCGGAAGTGCTCGGCTATGATTTGTTCGCTCTCTGTCAGGAAGGTCCGTCGACGAAACTCAATCAGACGATCTATTGCCAGCCTGCAGTCTTTGTTTCGTCGCTTGCTGCGTACGAGAAACTCAGGAAAGAGCAGCCGGATCTTGACGATCGGCTGACTGACACCGCCGGATTCAGTGTGGGAGAGTATGCAGCGTTGGTGGCGGCTGGATCGCTGAGTTTTGAAGATGGTAAGTATCGCGCAGTCCAATCTCAGCACCTGATTGTCTCAAAATTCAGCTCTAAAGATTGTAAAGGTTCGCGCGGAAGCGATGCACGAATGCTGCCAACGAATCGCCTCTGGAATGATGACAGTACGTGTAAACGCGTCCTCTCGACTCAACGAGGCGATGTTTGACGCTCGCCAAGTTGCCAGGTAACCCAATCATGTCCATCAATTTCGCTTATCTTTGCAATTCCAGTGAAAAGAACGAATTAGAAATCTGCGAAGACGCCAATTTCCTCTTCTGCGGTCATCGCGTCATCGGCGGAACCGAAACTTGTCTCTCGTTTATCGAGGAAAACGCCAAAAAGTACAATTTTGATGTTTTGAAGCGGCTTCAAGTCGGAGGAGCGTTCCACACCTATTTGATGACCCCAGCGTTGGAGCCGGTGCTAGCCGCGCTGAGGGAAGCGAATCTGCAAGCGTCTCGAGTGAACGTCTACTCGAATTACTTGGGCAAAGTGTACCCGCGAAAGTTGAGAGATATGCGTGAATGCATCGTGAAACAGATCAGCAACCCGGTGAAGTGGGAGCAGATTCAGCAGTTAATTTACAGGAAACACCAGGATTACAAGTTCCCGAATTTCATCGAAGTGGGACCGGGAAGACAGTTGGGCGCTATGTTGGTGAATATTAGCAAGAAAGCTTACCAGAGTTATACGAATTATCCTTGTTAGGTCGTTGTTTTTGTTGTTGTTATTTTGATTAAGAATTTTTCAGTCTGGTTTGTTCCGTTTTTCAGACAGTCACAGTCAGAGCATCTGTCTGGCTGTGGTGCAGTCGGTATTGCAGACAGTCTGGGTTTTGATTGCGACCGGGAAAGGCAGAGCAGATCGCATCGCTTTCCTCCCTTTACTCCAATCCTTGGGTCCCACCACGGCGCGCTTGCACACCGACCGCCCGCCTCCTGTGTACATTTCAAAATCGTCATCGCTTTCGCCTCTCGCTCGGACGCGTCTCTTCTGTTTCGAGATATTCGAATTTCGCGAATCCAGTTTTTGGAGAAACGTTTCAGACGATTTGAACGATGTTGCAAACGCGCTTTTC
>MQUG01003491.1:0-31220 GCA_007213375.1 Steinernema feltiae
AAAACGCGCGGCGCCTCTGTCGATTGGCTCAAAGACGCGACAACCTACTCAGAAGCGCATTCGATCGTCACCGACCCGTACACGTCGTCTCCGTATCCGCAGAAGGTATTTTCAGGTTGCTATCGTCTCTATTAACAGGACGTATTTCAGGAGATGGAAATGATGTACGATAGTTCTTGTGCAATCATCGCAGGATGCGAAACGTCAGAGGGAGCTGCAGCGCCAGAGGAGGAAGATTCACAAGATCGACTTCAGTTCACATCCCCATCGAAGATCCAAGTTGTCCTTCTCTTTCCCTGGCCAGGGAGCGCAGCACCTGAAAAATGGGATCAAAGGTGAGCGCGCGAGTCAGAATTTCGGTGATTGCAGGGCGTTTTTTAGGTGATTGACTGTCCAGCATCGAAGGCTCTCTTCGATAACGCATCGGAAGTGCTCGGCTACGATTTGTTCGCTCTCTGTCAGGAAGGTCCGTCAACGAAACTCAGTCAGACGATCTATTGCCAGCCTGCAGTCTTTGTTTCGTCGCTTGCTGCGTATGAGAAACTCAGGAAAGAGCAGCCGGATCTTGACGATCGGCTGACTGACACCGCCGGATTCAGTGTGGGAGAGTATGCAGCGTTGGTGGCGGCTGGATCGCTGAGTTTTGAAGATGGTAAGTATCGCACAGTCCAATCTCAGCACCTGATTGTCTCAAAATTCAGCTCTAAAGATTGTAAAGGTTCGCGCGGAAGCGATGCACGAATGCTGCCAACGAATCGCCTCTGGAATGATGACAGTACGTGTAAACGCGTCCTCTCGACTCAACGAGGCGATGTTTGACGCTCGCCAAGTTGCCAGGTAACCCAATCATGTCCATCAATTTCGCTTATCTTTGCAATTCCAGTGAAAAGAACGAATTAGAAATCTGCGAAGACGCCAATTTCCTCTTCTGCGGTCATCGCGTCATCGGCGGAACCGAAACTTGTCTCTCGTTTATCGAGGAAAACGCCAAAAAGTACAATTTTGATGTTTTGAAGCGGCTTCAAGTCGGAGGAGCGTTCCACACCTATTTGATGACCCCAGCGTTGGAGCCGGTGCTAGCCGCGCTGAGGGAAGCGAATCTGCAAGCGTCTCGAGTGAACGTCTACTCGAATTACTTGGGCAAAGTGTACCCGCGAAAGTTGAGAGATATGCGTGAATGCATCGTGAAACAGATCAGCAACCCGGTGAAGTGGGAGCAGATTCAGCAGTTAATTTACAGGAAACACCAGGATTACAAGTTCCCGAATTTCATCGAAGTGGGACCGGGAAGACAGTTGGGCGCTATGTTGGTGAATATTAGCAAGAAAGCTTACCAGAGTTATACGAATTATCCTTGTTAGGTCGTTGTTTTTGTTGTTGTTATTTTGATTAAGAATTTTTCAGTCTGGTTTGTTCCGTTTTTCAGACAGTCACAGTCAGAGCATCTGTCTGGCTGTGGTGCAGTCGGTATTGCAGACAGTCTGGGTTTTGATTGCGACCGGGCAAGGCAAACCATAACGGATCGCATCGCTTTCTTCGTGTCTCGCTCGTGCTTGCTCCAATCGTTGGGTCCCACCACGGCGCGCTTGCACATCGACCGCTCGCCTCCTGTGTACATTTCAAAATCGTCATCGCTTTCGCCTCTCGCTCGGACGCGTCTCTTCTGTTTCGAGATATTCGAATTTCGCGAATCCAGTTTTGGAGAAACGTTTCAGACGATTTGAACGATGTTGCAAACGCGCTTTTCGTCGCTTTTTGATTGCGTCGCGATTACTCAAAATCTGGTTTATCTTCTTAATCGAACGTTTGCGCGAAATCTCATATCTCTTTGTGACGTGTGACGACGAAATGAGTTTTGATTTTTTCCAGAATTGTGCAGATTCTCTTTTGAAGAGACCAAGTCGAACAAGTACACGATGGAAGTTGAACGCACATTGTAAGCAATTAATTGACAGCATTTGGAATCAAATTTGCGAATTTAGGCATCCCACTTGCACTGGCACTTCGGTGCTCGCTGTTGCGTACAAGGATGGCGTTGCCATCATGACTGACCGAGTTGTCTCCTACGGAAAGACCGCTCGTTACAAGAACATCAGCCGTCAGTACCGCGTCAACGACAACTGTGTTGTCGCCTTCGGTGGAGACCACGCCGACTTCCAGTGGCTCCAGAACGTCATCGAACGTCAAGAGTGCGAGCTCCGCACCTACGATCAGAATGCTAACATCACTCCGAAGGCTCTCCATGCCTACCTGACTTCGCTCATGTACTACCGTCGTTCGAAGATGAATCCTCTTTGGAATACGCTGATCATCGCCGGTATGCAGCCTGAAACTCTCGACTACGACATCCGCAAGCCGTTTATTGGAGTGATCACCCAGCGTGGAGTCGCCTACAAGACGCAGTCTGTCGCCACTGGTCTCGGCGCCATGCTTTTGAACCAAGCCATTGAAACTGATGTCCGCGCCAAGAGCGGAGAGCTTGACGAAGAAGGCGCTGTTGGAATTCTTCGCAAGTGTATGGAGCTCACGATCTACCACGACTGTGTCGCCGATGACACCTTCGATGTTACTACGGTCAACGCTAGTGGAGTCCAGTTCCGCAAACCTGAGACGATCGTTGGAAACTGGGAGATAGCCGAATACAATTGTCAATATGAGTGAGAAGAACTGTTTTTGTTGTCCGGTTAATTTATACACGCACGTAAATATGTAATTCTCTCTGATATAAGCCTCTGTCATTGTTGAAGCGCGTACAGCGCGCGCCGATGTATTATCTAATCTGGATTTGTTTGCTGCTGCTGCTGCGCAATCGGTGGCTATTCGCCCTGAGGGGCGCTTGCGCGATCAGTCGGCGTTTCGCCTGAGGCGGGGGGCGGCTTCTCACAGGTAGAAGAGGAGTACTTATATGGGCGTTTGTCAGCCCTGCCTCTGCGGTCTCTGTTGTGGTGTGCATCATCACTAGCAGCAGCAGCACATCAACCAGCGGGCAGCCAGCCAGCCACATAGCCAAGCCAGTTGGCGGTGTTGTGCGATTATTTTGACTGCGCTGCTCTGTAGTCGTCGGTGGTCGTCTGGTGGCGGCAGTTGTTCAATTATTTGGTGGTGGTGGCGGATACACACGATCAGGTTGAGACGTTTGCTATATTCAGAAGTTGCGTGGCCGACACGTTTCACTGCTTTCGCAAGGGAGCAGCTGATCGCGTCGGTCCAAGGAAATATTGCACTCATCCCGACCTGACTGTGTGCATCGCGCCGATCGCGCCGCCGAAGAGATCGAAATGGTAAGTGGATCGGTTTGTTTTCGAATTTAGGAGGCAAAGCGGCGCTTTTCGGAGCCTCTAGTTGAGTGAACTAGTGGAGTTCTTCAAAACAGTCAGAACTTTATGAAATTCCGCTGATTCAACCTCACAATTGTTCACTCGACTTGAAGAAATCTGTTGTTTGCGCATTTTCAACCAACATCTGCCACAGTTGCACTATTTTCGCGTGGATTAAGTGAATGCGCAGGTGAACGTCAGCGGCAACGCTTCAGCTGCTGTTCAGAAAATGCCACGGTCGAAATATAGGAACATTTCACTCAAAATTAACGAAAACCGACCGGCCGAGAGCCCTTGAGACCGCTTAATCGGATTCAAACCCGTTTCCAACGCGCCGCAGCAAGATCGCTGGCGTCCTCGTTTGTTTTCGTGGTCTAGACAGCAGCGCTGACCGACCTTCTGGACAAAAGCAGACTGTCTGGCAGCGAATCACGCAAGTGCGACCCAGACACAATTGCAACATGTGGCACTCATCAACGACCACACACCGCCGGCGCCGCTATCACTCGAAACGCGTCCGCCCCGGTGATCAACTCTCGCTTTCACACATCACCGATCGAGCGGCGGCGCCGCTGTTGCTGACCTCTGATTAGCAGCATTCTCCGAAACTTTCTCTCTCGCTCTCTATCTTCGTTCATTTTCCACCAAAATGAATCGCGTACAGGCGCTTCGTCCGCTCCTTCCCCCCTCGATGGTGACTTTCTACCGAAAACCGCTGCTGATGGAACGAGGCGAGATGCAATTCCTGTGGGATTCGGAGGGCAAGAAATACCTCGACATGTTCGGAGGGATCGTCACCGTCTCCGTTGGTCATTGCCATCCGTAAGTGAATTTTTGTTTTTCACGCGCCATCTCCATTGCCTCACAAGTCGCGAAAAGCTTCCGCTCGTATATTTAATGAGTAAACAATTTTGGATCCGTGCGCGCGCGCGCGTTGTTTACGTCTCACGTTGTTTGTTAGCGGCAGAAACGGCGGCAGCGGCTTATCTGTCGGGTGGGAATTCTATTTTTGTCGCGCGCGTTCTTTCGCGGTAAATAGGAGGAATGACGTGAAACTACACGCTCCGGGGGAAATTAAGCGCGATATGGGGGTTGCCTGGCGTGAGCGGATAGGGCGGATATGCGCGAATAAAGTGGATTTAGAGGGTAGAATGGTAGAAACAGGGTTTTTTGCACAAATTTGGGCGTTTGTTCAGTTCTAGACGGTTTTCCTAGACGTGTTTTGGCTTGAAAATACGCGAAAATTTGGGAAAAGTAGTTTTATGTGGGATAAATGGACATATCTGGTCGAATCAAGCGCGCAGGAGGGAGTTATCGCGCTTTTTTGGAGTGATTTTGTGCTATTTGACCGTATAGAACAGGCGCAAAATCCACTGGAAAGGAGAAAGAGAGCTCTGTGGGTTTTTGGGACTAATTTGGGCGTGAATAAGCGAAAACTCGGGAAAAGTAGATTTATGATGTTTTTGAAGGTTAAATCGCGTAGAATCAAGCGCTCAAGAGAACGTTATCCCTCGTTTTGGAGTGATTTGAGCGCCTAGGAAATTGCCGCGGTCATTTACAGCTTCCCTGGCTTATCCATGACCTCCGATCGCATTTTTTGTCGGCATCCTCCCAAAGATAGATCGCTTTACTGCGGCTTTTGACCTCACGCAAGATGCCACGATCACAGCTCACAGATCATTTTTTGAGCTCCGCGAACGTTGATCGCCACTTTTTATATTTCCTCCGCCCTCAGCTGTCATCTCGGTCACATGTGTGTTGCACTTGGCTTCTTCCACTCGATCTTCGCTGCTGCTGCCGCTGTTGACCCCTTCGTTTCCGTGTGTAGCTACACGGCTGGAGCAACTGTTTCAATTGTTACAGCACGCACGCGCTGCTGATTAAATCGGTGGAACTGAGCGGAGCTTTTTGCGAATCCACACCTCACACACGCGCGCGCGCTCAATACCGTAATCGGCGGCGCCTATCACACCTGACTTTGTTTTCGGATATGTTAGGCAGGGCGCCTCGCATTGAAACAGGTTGGTTACAAAATGCGGAACGCTGTAATGCTGTTGAATTTGGTCGTTTTTGGTGAAAAACAAGTTGGTGGGGGGAAATTAGGCGCAAGAATTGTTTGCTCGGGCGTAGTACAGGGAAAGTGAATGACTGAATTTGTGTGTGATTTCAGAAAAGTGAACGCGGCGCTCAAGCAGCAAGTGGACAAACTATGGCACACGACTTCGATCTACTACACGACGCCAATGTTCGAATACGCGCAGCAGTTGACCGCAACGATGCCCGTGCATCTGAAGGTGTGCTTCTTTACGAATTCGGGCTCCGAGGCGAACGATTTGGCGATCGCGCTCGCGCGTGTTCACACCGGACGCTTTGATTGTCTCACGCTGCGCAACGGGTACCACGGAATGACGCAAACGGTGCTTGGCGCCACGAATCTGGGCACTTGGAAGCAGCCGATGCCATCGGGATTTGGAATGCTCAAGGCGATGTGTCCCGAGCCGTACAGCGGACCGTGGGGCGGTAAATCGTGTCGCGATTCGCCTATTCAGGCCAAGAGGGATTGTGATTGCTTCCCAGGTTGGTGAATGCGAACACGCGTGGCCTGCTGTATCTACCGTATCCTTAAGCAGTCTGCACAGCCGAGGAGAACTACATGCGACAATTTGAAGAAACGCTCGACTTTGACTTTCCCGCCAGTTCAGGACCAGCTGGATTCCTCGTCGAATCCGTCCAGGGCGTTGGAGGCACCGTACAGTATCCCCGGAACTTCATGAAGCGCGCATTCGATGAGGTGCACAAGCGCGGAGGTCTCTGCATCAGCGATGAAGTGCAAACTGGATTCGGCCGCATGGGCTCGCACTTCTGGGGCTTCCAGACGCACGACGCGCAGCCGGACATCGTCACCATGGCCAAAGGAATGGGCAACGGATTCCCGATGGGCGCGGTCGTCACCACCGAGGCGATCGCGCAGAGCTTCACCAAAGCGCTCTACTTTAACACTTTCGGCGGTAATCCGATGGCGGCTACCGTAGGCAAAGCGGTGTTGGATGTCATCGCGGAGGAGCGTCTGCAAGAGAACTGCGCAGAGGTCGGAACCTACTTCCTCGAACAGCTCGCCGCGATCGGCTCGCCACTGGTGGCGATGTGCGCGGCAAGGGCCTGATGATCGGTGTGGAACTCGTCGATGAGTCTGGCGCTCCGCTTCCCTCCCAGCGAACGGCGAACATCTTCGAGGCGATCAAAGACCGCGGCGTTCTGGTCGGCAAAGGCGGTCTCCGCGGAAACGTTCTCCGCATCAAGCCACCGATGTGCATCACGAAGAGAGACGTTGACGTCGCGGTCGAAGCAATCGCCGAATCCATCAAACAGGAGCTCTGAGCTGGTTATTCCCTTTATTGTGGTCTCAAGAAATGCAATTAAATATTATCACTGTACAATAATGAGGTGAAAAATGATTTTTTGCATCAAAGATAATTTCAAAATGTGGAGGATTTAATCATCGGCAACAACTGGAGTAGCCACAGGCGCAGCGACTTCGGGAGCAACAGCCTTTTGGTACGACGACTGAATAGAAGCAGAGAGATCGTTGAAACGATCGACAGCCTGGTCTCGCAGATAGTAGTAGTTGTTGGTGACGTAGATCGAAGAATCGCGAGCCGCGTTGGGATAACTCTTGAATAAGTAGTAGGCGATCGTGAAGATGATGAAGATGCCGAGCACCACTTTGAACGCATTGCTGTTGATGATTTTGTAACCGGTGGTGCGGGCTTGGGTAGCGACCACACGGGTACGTTCCTGGACCGACGGCGACACGCTGGAACCGGCGACGATGCGACGACGAAGCGCCTTCTCTTCGTCATTGGACATCAAATGGGGGACCGATGCAGCCGAGCTGCTGGCAGCGGTGTTGGCGGTTTGAGCGGCTGTGCGTGAACGCGAAGAGCGAGTTTCAATCTGCGAAGTCTTCAGGATCGAACGAGTCTCCGACTTGATCGCCCGAGTGCCTTTCGGAACAGCCAGTGGAGTGGTTTGCTGGACCAAGATTGGCTGGCTGCACAGGACAACATCCTTGCGCTTTGAGGTGCGCGACTGCGGACGAGGCGGTTGAGGCTCGGTGACGGCCTTGCGGGTGCGACTGCGACTGCTTGAACGCTTCCTGGGAGTTGACGGCGTCTTCGGAGTACCAGGGGCTTCGTCCTTGCGAGGACGCCCACGTCCACGAGCCTTGGGAGCTCCAGGAGACTTTGAAACGTCGGAACGGATCTTCCGCGCCTTAACCGGACTCTTCGGACGGAAATCCGGATCTTCAATCTCCATATTCTTCTTCTCAGACTGTAAATAATCCAAATAACTTTCTAATAGGATGAGACGCCCGCCCAACGCGACCACTACTATGATGCTTATCGCAGCACGCTTCCCCGCCTTCTCAAGGTCATTGGCGCACTGCCAACGCGCCAAAAAATTTGGCGTGTGGGGTCAGTTGTCCGGCGACTAAACCAACGCCGCAAACAGTGCGCACAGTGCGGAGCGCGCAGAGGTACGGAAAACGCGCGCGGGCCTCAATTATACGCACTAGACACTAGAGCGGCGGGGAGATGGCGATCGATAAGTGATCATAATACAGGGGGGTGAAAAACAGTTGAAAGACTTACCATGGGTGGGGTTAGAAAGAATTGTATTAGTTGAAGCACGGAAAGAGATATGGTTAGTGGTGCGAGAGCAGAGTCTGAAATGTTGCACAGATTATAGACAGATACAAGAAAAAGGCGCGAAAATGTAGACATGGACAACACGAACTCGCTCGCAATTCAGACATGTTTAGGAAAAAAGTTATAGACAGATAATCGTGACATTTCGAGTTTGTTTTTTAGAAATTAGTTTCCACTCGCATGGACATGGACAACGCGAAGACATCAATCAACGCAGTGAAATGATTCACACATGCGTCTGCCCATAATCTTAATCATTATTGAAAAACATCCTGGAACGACCATTATCACTCGCATTAATCGTACAAACGACAAATAAGACGCGCGCGCGCGCGCGCGAGCCGACGACAAAGAAGAAGCGAACGGTGCAAGCGAAAGCAAAAAACAAACGACGCGTTTCGATCGTTCAACACTCGCTCGCGCTCGATCGCCCCACCACAGCGGGGGAGGGGCAACCCACCAACTAGCAACCTCCACACTTCCACTCTACACGACATTAGACTAGGGCTATTCGCTCTTCTGCTGCTGCTTCGTCGCGAAAGGAAGAACAGTTGGTGGGCGTAGCGAGCAACACGAGGTCACCAACACGATGCACAGACACGGGAAGCGGTGGTCTGGTTGGCGGTCAGCGGTGCCTCGAGACTTCGTCGCATAAAACAATGACAGAGTTAATTAGGTTGAGCTCACAGTTGGATACTGACAGCACTGAGATTAAAAAACGATTTTAAGACTCGCGATTCGCGAAGAGGGCTAGAATAAATACTTTACTTACACCCATCGTATCGTCATTATGAGAAAGAAATTCAGAAATTCACATTAAAATCAATTATGAGTCAAATATCGCGGAGTTGCACTGAACTTGGCGTATCCCTTAATGACCTTGTTGATAGCTTCCAGGAAATCCTTCTCGGTGGCGACCTTTCTTCGGGCGCGGATGGCAAACATGCCAGCTTCGGTACAGACCGAGCGAATTTCAGCACCTGAAGTGGAAGATTACAACTACACGTGTAAAATGATCGCAGGCTATTCGCGCTTTTTGTTTGACTAGGCCGGCGCTCTCTACTTAGAAGAGAGTGCTCGTAATAGGCAAACATTCCTGTCACCCTCAACATTAGAATATGCATATGCACACGAGCATAGCTGCCGCCGTTGTTCTTTCCACTTACCAGTGCTGTTGGGACAAAGACGAGCGAGGAGGTCGTAGCGAATGTCGCGTTCGACGCTCATCTGCTTGGCATGAATTTTCAAAATGTGGGCTCGTCCAGCCAGATCAGGGAGTGCAAATTCAATTTTACGATCAAGACGACCAGGGCGAACCAAAGCGGGATCAAGTGTATCGGGACGATTGGTGGCCATAAGAACCTGAATTTTCAATTGCGATTAAGATAACAGACCCAGCGGTTGGCAATATCTACCTTAATGTTTCCACGGGGATCGAAACCATCGAGCTGATTGATCAGTTCGAGCATAGTACGTTGGACTTCGTTGTCACCACCCATGCCGTCATCGAAACGAGCTCCACCAACAGCGTCAATTTCATCAAAAAAGATTAGGCAAGCTTTTTTCGTGCGAGCCATTTCGAAGAGTTCACGGACCATGCGAGCTCCTTCACCGACGTATTTCTGCACAAGTTCAGACCCAATGACACGGATGAAACAAGCGTCAGTGCGGTTGGCAACAGCGCGCGCGCACAGCGTTTTCCGGTACCGGGAGGACCGTATAAGAGAACACCCTTTGGTGGCTCAATTCCAAGGTTGACAAAGCGCTCCGGCTAAATACACAACCGATGGGAAAAGTTACCTAAAGGGAACACTTACGTGAAGAAGAGGAGTTTCAACAACTTCGCGAAGCTTTTCAATCTGCTCTTTACAGCCACCGACATCTGCGTAGGTTACATCAGGCTTCTCTTCTACCTGCATCATGGTAACGCTAGGGTCGATTTTGGCTGGCAGAGGCAGATGAATCTAAAATTACCCCTTCAAAAACTGAAAATCCTGAAAAAAGCTTACTTGATACTTGTTACGGTCAACACCAACACGCATCCCCTCCTCAATATCAGTGGGAGCGACAGTATCGGCCAAATCAACGACAAACTTGGCAAACTGTTTGACGTTGATCATGTAGCGCGTGTCCTGGCCTTCGGCAGCGATGATCTTCGTACAGCGGGCTACCTGAAGCGGCTGCTCTTGCTGCATAGCCTGCTTGTCAGCGGCGATGTCCCACATCGAAGGATTCGCCAACCCGGTGTCGCTCTCCTTCACACCACAGAGCTCGTTCACCTTCTTGACTCCCTCTTCGATGTCAACATCGAGCGTCTTCAACTGTTCGGCATATGCGCCCTGGCCATAGCGCTTCAAGACGGCAATATCGCCTTCGTCAAGAGCTGCAAAATCGCGCATATAAGCAACCTAACTAAATAAGCAGAAAATACCCTCAAATGGTTTTTCCTCGTCTTTGTCGTCGGTGTTCTTCTTCGCCTTGCGCATATCATCTCCGAGGTAGTCTGGCATCTTGGGGTAAAAAGCGCACTGAAAATGCCAAAAATGCGAGAGGAAACAAATGAAATCGAAATAAATTGCGAAAATACAAAAACGACAGCGCGGTGTCAAGAAGTGTAAACTGAACGTCAGAGATGTCTAGGCGAAAGTGATGATTTTTTGAATTTCGCCAACAAGAAAGTCGTGCTGAGAACCTCGCCTCGCTCGCGCAGACGGACACACAAACCAACGATGCAAATTCGAGTGCGGTCGGACTTTGCGACTCTTCAGGTTCGCTCACTAACTTCGTTCTGCACTATCAACCTGCGCCGACGCGGACGATAGAGATTTTCGCGCTCCGATCCACGCGATACCCATTGAAAAGCAAACAATAATTTTCCATGACCGTTAACAATTGCACAAACGTTAAATATAACTGGCGACGCGAGCGATGCGAAAAACAAAATTGGAATATTCGAAAACAAACATGCTAAAAGAAGAACTGGCGTTTATCAAAGGTCCCACAGCGAAATTCGACCAATCCAAACGAGTGTCGGACGGAGTGACACAATTGTGAGGAATGTTTCACGGGAAAAACGACTGCGAGGAATTTGAGGAAGTCGAGCAAGTGCGATTGCATCATCATACAGTTGGTGCCTATTCTCACAAATCAGACAAGTCGTGTGTGACGTGGAACGTTTGGAAGCTCAGTTTGCTTGCTATTTCTCGCTTGTTCGGTTTGTAGCTGTGCCATTTTGGCTATTTGGACTGACTTCTCTAGCTTGATTACGTCAGCTTTGCGTCATTTTTACGTCAGCTGTGCATGGTGACTCGCTTCGCGGGGGTTTTAAACACGTTGCAAAAATCCGCAAAATCGGCAAAACGCTGTTTTCGCTTGATTCTGGTCGATTTTCACTCTAGGACGCATTAAAAATAGGAAAAAAAGTCCCCTATAGTGAAAAGTTGATTGTTTCAGATGTTCAGCTGCTACTTAATCTATTCTATGGCTCATTAGGTTAGTGTGAAAATCCACAAATTGGTAGTTTGTGATGGTCATTTCCTCAACGGAGATGCTATCTTCTATTGTGACCTATGTGCACTGACCAGGCGGATTTAGCGCTCTAGTGACTTCACTTAGCGGCACAGGGGCTCTTGATCGCGTGATAATTGTGGTATCTTATCGTGTGATTTCGCTTTTGTGGGTAGAAATAGATTGCTGTTAAATGGTTGTCAGTTCTGGTCGTGCGCGGTTTGCCTCATACGAGAACCATCTTGTAATGAATCGCGCATCTTTTACGCTTTATTAACGTTAGTGTCCCTTCTTCAGGGTTAAGACATGGTTCAAGCCGCCGTCGTCGAGCCCGCGCTGGCCAATGGAGTCGAGAAAAAAGATGAACTGTCCGAAGAGGTGTGCCTTCGAAGGGACATGATCATCCGCAATTTGCAGGTAAATTTCCTTTTGCATCTTTCCTATTTTGAATCGCCAAATCCTTTAGGAAGTCCTGGGCAAAGAGAAGCTTGTGAACGAGTTATCGAATGAAAATAAGGTCGTTCACCTCTACTGGGGCACAGCGACCACTGGAAAGCCGCACGTTGGATACTTTGTGCCGATGCAGAAGATTGCGGATTTCCTCAATGCTGGTCTGAAGGTCACGATTTTGTTCGCCGATTTGCACGCCTTCCTCGACAACATGAAGAGCACGTTCCAGACGCTGGAGAACCGCGTTGTCTACTATGAAACTGTGATCAAGGCACTGATGACCGCGCTCAACGTCCCTATCGACAAACTGCACTTTATTAAAGGAACTGAATATCAACTTTCTGAGTGAGATTGAGAAATCCCGCCTTCGTTCATTTCACTGTTCAGGAACTACACAAAAGACGTCCTGAGGCTAAGCGGACAAGTCACTCAACGCGATGCGCTCAGAGCCGGTGCAGAAGTCGTGAAACAAGTTGCGTCGCCTCTTCTCAGTGGTCTCCTCTACCCTCTACTTCAAGCGCTCGACGAGCAATATCTGAAAGTCGGCGGCCAGTTTGGCGGCGTCGACCAGCGCAAGATTTTCATCCTGGCCGAAGAGCAGCTCCCCAAACTGAAGTTTGGCAAACGGTGGCATTTGATGAATCCTATGGTGCCTGGTCTGACCGGAGGAAAGATGAGCAGCTCGGAGGTTGACTCGAAGATTGATCTTCTCGATTCGGCTGACATTGTGCGAAAAAAGGTGATGAACGCTGCTTGTCCCAAGAATTCCGAGGATAACGGCGTTTTATCGTTCTTCGAATACGTCGTGCTACCGATCACGCAACCCGATTTCGTAAAGTTGAATGGAGAATCGTACAAGACGATTGAATCGATCCGCGCAGACTTTAACGACGATAAAATCTCCGAAGCAGCGCTGAAAGAGTATTTGGCGGATTTTTTGAACGGCATCCTGGGAACAATCCAGAAGATTGTTCTAACCGATGATATGCACCGAATTCTGGAGTTGGGATACCCGAAGGCGAATGACGATGTTGAGGAGATTACTAAGAAGATTAACGGATCGCTGAACCTAGCTGATAAGGCGTTAATTGAAGGATCGGATCGGGTTTGTTTTGACCTCTGCTGAATGGTGTGAGCATTTCAACGATTTCAGGTAGTGAATTCTCATTATTTGAAGGAGAAATTGAGCCAGGGAATGAAGCTGAAGGTCGGTTTCCGGATCAGTGGAAAGGGTCGCTTCCATCTCGGCTATCTTAAGCCGCTGCTCACGCTGCGTCGTTTATCTCAAGCCGGTCATGAATGCGTGATTTTAATTTCCGATTTGGACTCCTTCCTCGACAATGAAAAGTGCGCGTTTGCTACGATGGAGCGCGAGGTGCTCGTTCCTTCAGCGAATGCTCGAAGTGACCATGAATCATCTGGGAGGTTTCGAAAGCGTTAAATTCGTGCAAACCAAGGACTTTGAGTACACCAAGTACGTTGAACGCAACGTTTCGCTTTACGGAAGAATTCGTTTTTTAGGGAATACTCCCTTGATATGTACAAAATGGCTAGCAATATCACGCGTGACGATTCCGCCTTAGTCAAAGGAGGCTTCCTCGCTTCGCACCTCATTCCCATCTACTTTGCTCTTGATCACCACTACGCGGGAATCGATCTTGCCATCATGGGCGACGATATGGAGAAGGACTACATTGTTGAAGAAGAGAACAAACTTGGATTCCCAGCAGTAGCAGCGCAGCTCTGTGAAGCGATCGGCTACAAACCGTTCGCCTCCCTTCTTGTGCCGACTCTCCTCGGTATGAACGGAGTGAAAATGGGCTCGGCGGACGTCGAAAATCACCTGGAACCGTTCGACACCGCTAAACAGACGAACAAGAAGATTGCCAAGTCGTTCTGTGAGCCTGGAAACTTGGAAGGAAACATCGCGCTCCATCTCGCACAAGTGTTACTGTTCCCTCACTTTTTGAATGAAAAAGGTTTGTTTTTATCAATTTTTGTCCCACTTATGCTCTTGTTTAGCTCTGTCAATCAACAGAACAGAAGACAACGGCGGAAATCTTGAAGTTAAGAACTACGAAGAACTGGAAGCTCTATTCAAATCGCAGAACTTGCACCCCGCCGACCTAAAATCCGCGGTCAACCGCGAGATCAACGCCATCTTCGACCCGGTGCGGAAAGAGCTCGAAAAAGAACAAAAGAATCTACTCTCTGCGGCGTTTCCCGTGAAAAAGGGCGGAAAGAAGAAGTGATGCATGAAATACACGTTTTTATTAATTGTCTGTACTTACGCTTTGAAATTGTGTTTTGGCTATTGGGACGCCAAGTTGTTGCTTGTTTTCATCGGAGGGAAATGTAAATTTTTATGATTTTAGCACATTAAAAGCGCACATCGGGATTACTCCCCGAACGCACATCGCCAACGGCCGGGCTACGGTAATAATGTGACTGCGCATTAATGGCGCTTTTTATGCGCTGATCGCATTAAATTGCGGATGATTGATGAGGAGGAGATGGAGCAGCAGCTGAACGCGGGACGTGTTTGTTAAACTGCATTTTAGACGGACGTTTTCAGACTGATCGAAAACTTGCATTTTGTTGATTTTCAGACAGCGGATTGGATTGTGGGGCGTCTGTCTAGACAAGGACAAACATTCTTCAGACAGCACGCATTCCGGGGCATTCAAGTGATGTCTGTAATTCCTTTTTCAGTGCAGACACCCGCATTTGCAGACATCAAAACGTGTCTAGTCACCCTGACCGCCTTCAAAAGCTTCAAATGCACAACTTTATACACAATTACGTATCTCTGAAGAAATATTATATTACAAGCTATTTGGTTTGAACCGGCAAAGGTATCTCTTAGGTTTTTGGTGTGATGCTGTGGTTAGGGGAGGGAGAGCGAGTGGTGGTGGTGGTGGTGGTAGGTGCCAACGGAGAGAGCCGATGGCATGGGCCAATTGAATTTGCTGGCGAGCGAGTTGACCGACGAGGAGCAGAGCATGTCGCGGAGGAGCGCCTCGATCGACGTCTCGCCGATGAGTTTTGCGAAGAAGAGCTGCTCGATTACGGTAGCGTTGACGGTGCGAAGCGAGGGGAGTCGGAGGAGGAGACGACCGAAACGACCGATCTGCAGAAACGAAACTGTTGTGTAAAGCGAGTACGGTAGGCTGGAAACTGACTTGTTGGGGATGATGCATTCTGCAGTGCTCCTCTAGAGCCGCTTGGATCTTCTCCTGCGTCGACTCGATGCGGAGGGTTTCGGTTAAACCGCAGTTGTCTGAAAAACAACGAAAAGCTAATTAAGGGCGAGAGAGGGATTAGTGCAAAGGAACGAGAAGCGATGGGAGCGCGGCTTCTTGTGAACGGAGGGATTAACTTTTGACTGGGCAGCAGCCGCGGCAGTGGGTTACGGTAGCGTGTAATTTGGCGGCGTTTTTGTGAGCGGAAATTGATCGATTTTCGCATATATGGATGGGGTATACGGTAGGTTTTTGCGCATAATGTCTAGACAACTAAATGGACATTTTTCTAGACAGAAAATTTCAAAACTTTTGGCTTTGGATTCGGACTGCTAGTGTCTAGACAATGCCATCAAATTATCTAGACAGAACGTCAGTTGTTGACCAAAATTGACGGAATTTTTAGCATTCCACCGGTCTAGATAGTTTCTAGACAATTGATACAGACACAATTCTAAAAGTCTAGACAGTTTGAGCTGTTGCGGCATTGACTAGGCAGATACTGTACAATTCAGTCTAGACAGATACCGTATAGCGTTGAATCTATTGCTCTCAAATCAAAATTTATAAATTTTTCTTGATTTCATTACCAAAATCCCTCAATTTCAAATCATCTTCGCCGCTTCAAGCCTCATATTTCTCAATTTGTCACTTTTTTGCGCTGCTAATAGCTTTATCGCCTATCGCTTCCCACAATTCGCTCTTCGCACTTCCTCTCGCGCGCTCTTCGCTCGCGGAATCTCCTTGAGATATGATCGCGTTCTCATCATCGTCAATAATCGTCGTTTAACGGCGTGGCAGCGGCGGTGGCGGAAAACCTCAAGTGTTCAAGTGCGGTTTAAAGACGCTGATTTATCGCTTGTTTTTTCGT
Source organism: Steinernema feltiae (assembly GCA_007213375.1). Taxonomy (NCBI): domain Eukaryota; kingdom Metazoa; phylum Nematoda; class Chromadorea; order Rhabditida; family Steinernematidae; genus Steinernema; species Steinernema feltiae. Next base: position 16,097 of record MQUG01003491.1, read on the forward strand.
CATTCGGCTACGCGAAGAAGCAGTTGTCATCGTGTCAGCGCCGGGGCAGAGCACCCCGAATGTCTGTGTACATATGTAATCGCATTGATGGCGACGGCAGCGGCACCGATCGAGCCAACTACCGTTCTGGAGTGAGAGAGAGCGATGGCTCTGTGAAGGTGGATCCGCCCTGAACAATGACCCCGCGGGCGATTGTGGAGCGCGACCTGAATTGTGTGAGAGGAGCTCCCGCTCGAATTTTGAATTGTCGCCGGTGACCTTCAGGGGGCAAGCGGATTGAGGGTTCAAGTAGTGGGAGGTGGGAGGTGATGAGACGCGAGACCTACCTGCGGTGAAGAGGACGATCGCTTTGAGACTCGAATACTCGGCCGAGTCCATCTGCAACAGTTTCAGACGCTCGACTTGGCCCTGAAAGTGGAGGGTTACGGTAGAATTTTCACGTTTTTTTTGCAAAATATGTCTAAAGGAGTAAGTTTCAAAAAAATTATAGACAATCGACTGATGCTGCCGGACAATGTCTAGACAGTGCCACCAATCAACTGTCCATTGTCTAGACAGCTGTTTACTGTAACTCATTTGTTTCTTTTAAAAAATGTTCAAAATTTTGAATTTTTAAATGGTTACTGTAGCTGCAAGCTCGTCTTAAAATCAAAATTCCAGCCAAAACTCACTTGAAAAACCCGTATATGGTCCATAAACGTGACCATCTTCTCAGGACCCATGCCTTGATGCGTTGTATGCAGTCCTGAGGCTGCGAGGAGCGGAGCGGCGTGCACCGGCATCCCATACTGCGCTGCGTTCACCACAAACAGCTCTGCCCACGCTGACCGCAGGAGAATCAGCTGATCGGAGGGTTTCAGCTCGGAGAAGTAGCTCAGCGCGCGCACCCACTCCACCGCCGAGAAGAGAATCTGCGCGCCGAGCTCGTAGATGTTGTCAATGCCCATGACAGAGTTGCTCGAGGCGAGCGCTGCGTTCAGCTGACCGTACGGCTCAGCGCGCACGAGTCCCGCTAGAATCGAGGAGAAGAAGCCGACCGGGACGTGCGGCGGCGGCGGTTGGAGATGATGACCGGGCGCGGGCATCAGCAGCGATTGCGCCTCGAAAATGAGGCCGGGCGAGTAAGGATTCACCGAAGCTGGGATTCGACCTCGTTGCACTGCTGAAGCAACTTTTGGAGTATTCAGGGGTGATCGTGGCGGGACTCACCTTCTTTTCTCATCCCCATTTTGACGCATTTCTTCAGTCTACAGTACTGACACTGATTACGGTGGTGAATGTCGACGGGACAGTTTTTCGTGCCGCGGCATGTGTAGTTGAGGCTTCGACGAATTGACCTGAATGAGGATTACGGTAAGGGTTACGGTAGCCGATGGATTATGATCGCTTAAACCAGGTGAAAGGTGGGTCAATTGTTGTTTAGCCGGAGGCAAAAACAAAGGCGCATGGGTCTCGAACGGAAGATTAATGATCGTATTGTATTAGAGCAGCAGTTGCCACACGTTCTTACGACGATTTTGCAAGTTTTTGAGCTGATTTTCCAGTTGATAAAGTCTGATTCCAGTCTGGCGTTGATTGACAGGCATTAACCAAAGTACTGTAACCCAAAATGACCGATTTTGGCAAAAATTTTAAAGCTTGTTTGCTAGGAAAGGTTAAAAAACGCAAAAATGAGAGATTGAAAACAGCCATATAGGTCGTTTATGCTACCGTATGACTTTTTTCGACTTTTTGAAGCAATTTACAGTTTCTCAACGTCCAAATCCTTACTTTTTGAGCAATTTTCAGTTAAATAAACACAACAACGAGCTGCTGCGACTTGACCTACGACCCTAACGCGTTAAAACGAGCTTTAGAGCTAACCAACCGTTTAAAAAACGACTTGCATCCCTCGCACGAGAACTGTCCATAGTGCTTTCCGCTCGATTTGTCGCCACAAACGACGCATTCCGCACCGATAATCAACTTGTCCACGTCGAGACTCGCGCCTCCTGCTCGACAACCCACGCCGCTATCGGAGCTGCTGGCGCCGGAGGGACTCGGCGATTCGTCCTGAAAGTGAATCTGTCACACATGCGCTCTGAGAGCGAGAGGGAGAGGAAAAGAGGAGGAAATTCATCCTTTTCTGCTGCTGCAGCGCGCAAGCGAGCGAGCGAGTGATTAATCTCAGCACAGCTCTCAAACGAACCTGACTGACCATCGATGAGCTGTTCATCGTCGTCGTCGTTGTCGTCGCTGTTGGCGCATTCCACGAGCTGCTAACGATGGAGACCGAAGTCTCGGCGCGCGGGAGCATCGGACCGTCGTTGTCGTCTTTCATGTTCGCGCTTCTTCTTTGAGGAGGAGGCGGAGGAGGAGGATTCGGACGCTTCTCGGTTCCACCACCATGCCTGGGAGGACTGCCGCTGCTGCTGCGTTGCTCTGGAATGAGACTGGGCGGCCAATTAGCTGCTCGCTTCGGGGCGTGGCGTGAAATGTGACACAGGCTGGAAAGAAGAGGAGGATTAGGACGATCGGGACGCCGGAAGAGCAACGCGAGGGATACGGTGGGTAAGACGGCACGCCGACGACGACGAGGACGACGCTGGCGACGCGACTAATCGCCCTCGCAGCTGACATTTTGTTGCCACAGGGCAGAGCGGAGACAAGACCACCGCCACCAGCGCGTCAGAGGCGCTGGCTGGCAGATGCGCTGTGTGGATTATGTCAGAGCCGCAAAAAGATGAGCGCGTAATGGCCGTTCGAATGGGTCGTCAGTGAGTGAGCGAGCGAGCGGGTGGAGCCGCGCGGCTCTAAGAAGCGAAAGAAATTATGCAAATAGGGAATTATGACTTGAGATTAGGGATTGAGAGGATTCATGACGCTATCCGCAGGGATTGTGATTTCGCCTGGTTCGATTATGACCATTAAGGGGTATTTTTGGGATGATGTAGTCTTGGTGTGTGCTCGCAAATACGAATGAAGCGCCACAGATCATAGTTTGGCGTATTTGAATCTTTGGACTGATAGCTACAACGCTGGATTCAAACTCTTCAAAGCCTTCAAAGCCAAAAATGTCGGATTATCTTAAAAGATCAACGGGGAAACCGTTGAAAATCCGATTTTTGCGAGCTACAGTAAACTATTGTTGACAAAATTGTTTACAACGACCACTACGTTGTCTGTCTAGGTAGGCCCTACGTTCTTGACAGGTTCTTGACATGCAGGTTTTACAGAGACTGTCTATCAATCGCCACCGTAAAAACGTGAGGCGCAGTAATGTACAGTAGACAGACATAACAAACATGGCGTTGTCTAGAACTCGCTGTCTAAAAAATGCCAGGCCGATGACTTGTCTAGACATTGGCACGGTCTTATTTTCAATCAACCAAAAGATGGTCGTGGGTTCAAATCCGATTTAATAAAACGATTTAATAAAGTTCAAAATTCTCCGTTTTATCACCCCAAAATGCTCAGAAATTCAACTATGAACGTCTTAATATGACCATATGAACGTCAACAACGTGAGCCACAGTGATCTACAGCAGCCAGACAAAAAGCTACATTGTCTCGGAACCGCTGTCTAGAAAGTGTCAGACAGATGACGCGTTCAATCATCCTAAAGATCGTCGAGGGTTCAAATCCGGTCAATGTTCAATATCTGCACTTTTATCACTCCAAAACACTCACAAATTCATCTACAAACGCCTCAAAACGACCAAAATAGCCGCGCTGTCTGCGCAGCACCTCCGCCGCACAGTCTCTGATTATGTTCCCAAGTCACGCTGAAGCCAATTAACACGCGAAATCAACAACAAAAACGTCAACTTTTTCTTCTCATTTGCTCGCGCTGTCTGACCTTCGCGCAAACTTGAGAGAACGTTGATGCTATCTACATCTACATATTGCACTAGACAGTGCGACTCCCACAGCGTTGAGCACTCTTCCTCCTCCTTCTCCTCCAACAACAGTCCATCGCCCTCTTAGTACAGACGCACTACTTGGAAGAGCAAACAGAGTATCTAAATGTTTCAAAAGGGCATCTCGCTCGCTTACGCGCAGAGTTTTAAACGTTCAAGTGGCTAGTGCGGCGCGCAAAGTGGGTTGTTAGGTGTAGCAGACAATCCGCAAGGACGTTTTTGAAGGGAATTTGGAGCAAACGAGGTTGATTACAAGTGGGGAGGGAATACGAGGGTTTTGCGAGGGAAAAAGAAGGTTATGATAGAGGTCGCATGTTCGGTCAGTGGCTAAACATGGGTCGTCTTTAGTCGTCTTTAGACTGCAATTGATGCTTTCTTATATACACAACCGAATAGCTCATTGTCAGCGGTTAAAGCACGCGATTATCACTCCGCAGGTCGCAGGATTGAATCCCCTCAACAACTCGCATTTTTTCTCTAAAACCTAGCCGTTTTTCGTACTCAGCCCTAGAAGCAGACGCTAACAATGGTCTAGAATAGCAAATGAGCCAAACGTTGTCAGGGACGATTTTAAAATTTCAACCCTTTTTTGGTCGTCAAGGTCAGCAGCAGAGGGAAGAGAACACTTTGTACTTTGAGAGAAAACATCCGTTTTAAGACCATGGGAACATGGTCGAACGACCGTCTCTGTCTGCACGCCACAGAGGAGAAGGGAACGCTGAGCATCGGACATCTGAGGACACACGAGGGGCCATTCAGGATGGCCACGAGGAAGGACGGTGGGAGCGGGAAAGGACATTGAGTGTAAACATCACGTGAAAGAGAAGAAAAAGTTGTTTACGGGATGAAGAGGGAAGCGAATTTCAAATTTAACGCATTTGTTCCGGTACCGTATGCGCTGGGACTTTAAGTAGTTCAAAATCACTCTAGGAGCCAGGAAATGAGCGAGAAATGCCCTGGATCCTGACGTGCTCGTTGTGCATAGGATCCAGAAATGTCTACTGTTCGGCAAGGTCTTGTATATGAAGAATTATAGCGTCAAAACGGCATCCTTTGAATTAATAGGGAAAAAATGCGAAAAATTGATAAAAACAACGCTTTACCATTGCCTTGCAACTACCAAAATACCGTAACCGTCCAGCTATCCATGGCCTCTCAACTCATCAGCTCAAACAGTCCATAATCAGCTAAGGTCATACTATAAAAGCCAAGAAATTAGCGAAAAATGCCCTGGATCCTGACGTGATCGTCGTGAAAACGTGAAAATACAATAGGATCCAGAAACATCTACTTTTCGGCTATGAAATTCTGATATGAAGAATTGTGGCGTCCTATCGGCTTCAAAATCGCATCTCTGGGTTGCACAATCATTCAAAAAATGCAAAAAAATGGATCAAAACAACGCAATACCTTGCAAAGACCAAAATACCGTAACCGCACAGCTATCCGTGGCCTCTCAACTCAGTGCTTATGATAAATCACTCAAAAACTAGGTTAGTACAGTTCGCACAACACATGCCCGCAGGTCAAAACTCTCCAGAACCAGCGAAAATGGGTAGCGAAACGTGGTTTGAGCGTTTTGAGCGAAATATGGTTAGTAGTCCAAGGTCGACGGAGCAAATAATACGGAGCGGCGCGCGCGAGATGCACCTAAGATGCAAGATGATGATGCTAAAAGTCAATCGGTGAATCGTGCCGCGCGCGCGCCTCGAGGCGATAGATCACCGGCGGCGATGGGGGCGACGACGACGACGTTCTCCCCCTCCCTCCATTCAACAACACAAAAGAGGTGCGAACGGCGGCGCGCGAACGCTCACAAAAGAGCGAAAGTCGCGACGACGCTTCAGAGAGAGCGAGCGAGTGGAGAGGGCGCTTCTTCGGGTCGACTGTCGCTTCGCGCGCTCGCGCACTCGGACCTTGACATTTTGACCTGGTTTATATTAATTGTTACATGGCGTAGCGGCGTGTTGTGTGGAGGCAGGCGGCTGCCGCTAGGATCTTAATACGGCGTGTGCATCGTGACGACTACTCGGGATAATGAGTGAATGAAGAAAGAAGGTTCGGTAGGTGCGAAGATGGCGACCTAGAGGTCGTGATTATCAGAGTAGCTTACTGGTTATGTTTAGATAGTAAGTTCCTATTTTGAGGACTCAAATTGAGTCGTCTGGATCACTTAAAAATGTCCTATGTTATAGCCTGAATATCAACATCTCTAAAGCCAATTACAGGATTGTTGATGTTAAGCCCTAAAAAACCCAATTTAGTCTCAAATGGTCTGTCTCAAAGTGTAAAACGAGCCAAAAACTTAAAACGTCTGAAAGTAGCTCGTAGCTGTAGCTCAATTACTGTAGCTCAACTAGCTACAGTAATTCAGGTTAACAGGCACAGATTACAGCGGAACAAAGGCGTCAGAATGCCAAAATCAGACATCAATTCGATTTTCTCAAATCGATGTTGTCTAGACTTTTCAGTCTGAAATGGTCTGAAGGTAGGATACTAGGATAGGAGCTTTGCTCAACTAACAGAAATGTAAGCTTTAAGCTCAATTCTTAGGTCATTAAGGACAGAAATGAAGCCTGACGCCTAAGCTTCGCTTCAAGTCCAATCTTCTTAAAACGGCTTTGTCTAGACTCAACCCACCTCCACAAGCCGTAATTACCATAGCCCCTCCACTCCGTAAGCCACTAATAACCTCGTCGACGAAAGTGAAAACAGCGCCGAGCGATGAGTGATAATGACAGTGCGAAGGGCATCGGAGGTTGGCCGCGGAACACCGTAGACTCCACAAAAACTCCGCTCGCAGCTGTCGCAACGTTTTTTGGGTCTCGCGAGAAAGTGGACGACGAGCGTCTGCAGAGAGCGAAAAGTGAAAATACAGTAATTGAGGCGATAATTGATTGGCGGTCGCGGACGGCTATGCCCTGCGCTTTGCTATGGCCCGACGGGCATGAGTTTTGACTCTTTGATTGATTGGAGTTGCTGATGCGGCGACAGAATCGAGAGGATTTGAAGAAGTTGGTCGTAAAATTGAATGGTCAATGGCCGTTTAACGACTTTAATTGCTTCATTAGGATGTGCTCCGTGCGGTTATGAGGCGCGGATTTCACGGCGACCTTGAGCCGCCAGCGATAACCTTTATTCTGCGAAAACGTGAACATCCACTCAACTCGACTATCACTTGTCGCACTCCGATCGCGTTTGTCGATCGCTCTCTTCAATTTCGTCCAGGTGCGAATCTGAAATTGCGAATTCATTAAAACTCTACAGCGGAGGCGATATCCACACAGATCTCTCGTTTTTCGATTTGACCGAAATCATGGGAACCATGGCTGTCGACATTCAAGCGATCAGAGAGCGCTCCGTTTTCGTCTTCTCCGTCGCCTGAGTCATGATTTGAGTCGCTGATTGCCTGAAATCGTCGTAAATTCGATTGCAAACGAGCAACCTAGGTTGTAGAACCGCTGTTCATCGCGATTCCCGACTTCATCTCGTTCCTTTCGGGTTGTTCCACCTCCTGCGTCTTCATATCAGCCGCCATTTGCGACAATTCTTGCTGTTTCGCCTTCTCCACCGCTTCCTTTCGGTTTCTCGCCGTCCAGTTTGAAAGGATACCGGAGGAAGGCGAATCGAGCCTTTATCCGCACTTCTTCGTTGTCCGTAGGCGAACGAGGCTCTGGGACATAGCCAGGCAGGGTGTTTGACGCGGACATACGTTCCAAAACCGAGAAATTGCGTTAATGAAGACTTGAAGCAGCTAACAGACGTCGTTTTGGCGCCCTTCCTCATTCTTTCAGGCTTGCCCTTGCAACCGACAGGCGACTTCGGCTTCACTCCAGACCACGCAGAGCTCTCCAGAATGTCCATTTCGGTCCTCGATTTCTCATAATCCGCCGTTCTCTTCTTCTCGGGTTTCTTTTTATGCCCGCAGCAGATGAAAATTGTCGGAATGAAAACTGAAAACACGGAAATGACGGTGAAGGTCAGTTGGATTGACTGACAACTCGCATAATATGCGCAAAGATAATCAACACGGTCATCGCTGCGATGGCTCGCTCGCGGCTTCAACTGCGCACCGAAATGACACCGAATTGAATTGCATCTGTCCAGACAGAAATCATCGGCAATAAATAGCTCAATTGCCTTTGATCAATGGCTCAATCGCCTTCCACGCACAGGTACCCAGAGAAAACCAACTTTATAAATCTCAACAATCGAACACTTCAACGATAGAGATGCACACGTTTCTCAATATCCGCCTGACAGAAGTGGCATTTAGAGAGCAATTCTGGCGCGGAGCATACAGAACAAGCCATATGGCCACAGGTGAGAAGAATCGTATTCGTGCGACGTTTTTCGCAGATTTTGCACGTGAGAAGAGTCTTCAAACGACCAATTTGAGCCAGGAGATCTTGTTTTCGCGAATCGGAGATGTCGGCCTTCTCCGGTGACTTGGAATCGGCAACTGCTGGCTCGTTTAGTTGAATTTCATTTCCATCCTCTGGAATGTTTGCATTTTAATGAAATTAATGTATGAAAGAGATAACTAACCCACGCAGACCGCCTTGCTCACTTTAGAATAGCATTTTGAGCATCGGCGCAGTTTGACTCCAGCAGCGCATTCAGAGCACATGACAATGTGACCACAGGGAATGAAGCGAACGTTCGACTTTTTGCCGCCACATGAGCGCGAGCAAACGGCGGATTCACTGACATATGAAGAGGATACACGCTTCCTAAATACAGAGATGAATTTTAAAAATAAAACGATAATAATAGTGACTCACTGCAATATTCGTTTCGACGCGTATTCCTCAAAAATATCGGCCAATTTAGTCGCCTTGCTGAAGTGATCAATAACAGCGAAGCCACTCTTATCCTTTGTGAACAGATCCAATCCCATAAGCACCAGATAACAGAACGCAGCAACGTGGTAATGCGGCCAAATCGCCTGCGCAAAGTTGACGAGGCGAACGTTACTGCGCGAGAGCTCCTCTCTCCGTAGAAGACGCAGAATGTCATCGCCAGGAGGATCCATTTTGAGTGCTTCTCGTGCCAAGTAATGTCCAATCGTTTCGCCGTTCTCGTCTTGAAGATTCAGATCGACTTTCATGTCCACAAGGTTCTGGATGCACGCTAGTCGATCGATGTGGTTTTGCGCTTCTCCCTCCCACGATTTCACAGCCAAGTGCAGCGGAGTTTGACCTTTCAAGTTTAGCGAAAGAGCGATATCGACGTTGTACTAAACAGGGCGGTGAAACAGGCGAAATGACTGACAACTCACGTTTAAAATTGTGTGCAGAATCTGACAATTGCCGAGTTTGGTCGTCAGATGAACGGGAAAGTTTCCCTCTCCATTTTGGAGGAGGAGAACGCCAGGAGTGGTCTGACAAATCAGGCTGACCGTTCTAAACAACGCTAATTTGCAATGAAAATTCCAAAAAACAAAAACTCACTTCTCATGTTCATGCAGAATCGCTTCCTCAAACATCGGCAAACCTTTCTGGTTGCGCTTCGCGTAGTCAATCGACGAATCCGACAGGATCTTCTCTATAACCGCCAGAACATGCTTCGTTTCGTCTTTTCGCGCTAGCATGTGCAACGCGGTATCTCCGTTCGCATCTCGAGCGTTCAGATCAGCCAACGGAGACGAGATCAACGCATTCATACAACCGAAATGATTCTTGTCGATGGCGAGATGGAGAGGACGTTTTCCCTGCGCGTTCTTCGCGTTGACTCCGCAGAGATTTTTCTTGGAGAATTCACTAATGAGCGACGATTGATTTCTGAAATTTCGGGCTCAAATACTGGCTGAATAACTCGCATAAACTCACGCCAAAACCGCCAAATGATACGCATTATTTCCATCGGCGTTCCTCGCCGAAACGAGCGCACCATGCGCGATCAGCGATCGTGCCGCTTGCCACATCTCGTTCTCGATCGCGTACAACAGCGGCGTCGTCCCATTGTAGACCTGGTTGATCTGATCGGCGTGTTCCCTCAGCACGGGCTTCATCCGAACAAATTTTCCCGCACTCTGCATGATCAGCGCTTCGATCAGAGCGTTCGGCTTGTCCGCTGCGACCTCTCCGACAGCGCCGTAGATCGGAACAACTGTGGTCTCAGCGTTGTAGTCGATTTTCCTGCCATCCGCCTTCAAAAGCTCCGTTTTCTGACCGACGCACACTGTTATCGCTTCCACAGTTCCGTCCTGAACGAGAGAATCAGCTGCAGCAATGCGTTTGGACTCACCTTGTTGACCAGCAACGCTTTCGCTTCATTCTGAAACGGAACGATCGCGCTTCTCTGCAACGAGAGCGGATTCAGCTTGATGACAATCTTCTTCACCGCTCCGTCGATGGCGACGAAGAACGCGCAATTGATCGCGGCCGTCGCATCGTCTCCGCTATTCTTGCCGACGACGCCGTATTTGTTCCAGAACTGCGAGAGGAAGCCGCCCGGTCGACTTGTTGGTTGATCTTCGGTGATTGAAGCGACGAAAAGGACGCAGTCGCCTTCGACGAATTCTCGATCTTCGATTTCGCTCGCTTCCGACATTGTTCGAAAGCGCGGTTCACTTCACACTGAGGCGTCGCGGCTGATCTGCAGCGCTTTTATGCGGCGTTGAACGAGACATGGAAGCTTCTGGAAGGCTCCACGTTGCAGAATTGTCTCGTTTCAGACAGATTGCCACGTGGAGGAGCGCTGCCGTTGTCTGCAGATGCGAATGACCGACAAAGTTGTCATCACAGGACCCGAACGTGTGCCTGATGTGTCAAGGTGTAAACCCAGCGGCGCCCGACGTTTATTTTTGCGATTTTTTCTGTCTCCACAATTTGAGATACTGCGTGTGCGATATATTATTCGAATTGACTCAATTTGGTGAGTTTTTTAATCCCAGGCGTACACGATCACGTGGAATGTGAGTCCAGAACGAGACATGTCCAAAAGTTACTTTGCCTGCAACGGTAGCCATTGCGCACATTCAATCTCTGTTCGTCTGACTCTCTCACACCGTTGCTCGCGTGCGATCGCTCATTGATGGGGTCAATCGAATAATTTAACTTGGAGTAATTCAACCGGCGATTTAAAAAAAATGTGCGACGCTCCGAGTAAAGCTTTTTTGACCTTATTAACATCTCATAGCAGCCCTCCACCCGAACACACGCACGATCATCTATTAGAGGTCAGCTTGTCTGCTTAGCAGCTCTAACGTAAGAATTATGTTTCAACTGTAAACGAACCACGCGTTTCTACACTTTGTGTTCGGGAATCGAAGATTAGCGCGTTGAAAGGAAGCAACAGCGGTTGTGTTCCGGAGCTTTCCGACCAGCTGTCGTGACCTTAGACCTTATCGGCCGCTTGCCAACACAAATGACAAAAGAAGTACACGGTTGTTATCAATTGAACGTTGAATGCTCGCTAGTCAGCTCTGTTGAGTGCTCAATACTCCGGTTTAAGCCTACTTAAACCGCTTTCATCAGTTCCTTTTATCGTTTGCTCCCACCATGCGCTTCGTTCTCTTCTTCTGCCTCGTTCTCCTCGCGGTTGGATCCGCTGTTTTGGCTGCAGATGCCGAGGATGTCCGCACTCCCTTCCCCTGGCCGTGCATCTTCAAGAGTAGGCTCACTTTCTAAACATTTGGGTAAACTGACAATTTCAGAGAAGAATGTCGACTGCGTGGCGCCGTTCAATCTGTGCCGCGTCATCAACAACGGATTCTTCATGTGCTGTGAGAGGGATGTCGAAGGAACACCTCATTGTAACTAAATTTCAACGAATGCAACTTTTTGCAACTAAATGAAGTGAATATACCCGTTGCAATCAAGTCGAACAACCACTGCTTTTTGAACCCCTGTTGCAAATGAGAAACAAAAAATTCATTGCCGCCAGCAGGGGTCGAACCTGCGACCTTGGGCTTATTAGACCCACGCTCTAACCGACTGAGCTATGGCGGCTGATGTCTGCCTAGTCTGATAATGCGATTATACGAACAAAGTGCAGCGATAGGCAGAGAGACAATCGATATCACTGTACATAGTCAATGCAGTCAACTAGACACACAGTGGCGAGATGGCCGAGCGGTCTAAGGCGCTGGTTTAAGGCACCAGTCTCTTCGGAGGCGTGGGTTCGAATCCCACTCTCGTCAAATCATTTTTTGTTGATCGTAGCGAAGCATGTTAAAACCAGGATTTATTTCATTACCACAGTAATCAGACTACAAATCAACGCAGCAACCTGCTCAGTACTTCTTCAACTCCATGCCGTCGGGGGCGCTCACTTCGACCCTCTTCTTCGCCACCTCGCCCCAATCCATGTTCAGCACCGTGCCGTTCGACTCCACGAACGACTTCATCATCGCCCGCTGCGCGTCCGCGTCGGCGCTTCTGTAGAGCGTCTGCAGCGCCTTCTGCATGCCGGTGTCGCCGTCGTCCGGCTCCCGCGCCTCCTCCTCGATCGCCTCCTTCTCCAGTTTGTCCCAATTGACGCTCGAGCGCGGGCCGACCTTTGGCGCGGGGGCGTCGGCCACGAGACGCTCCCAGGAGCCGAAAGACGCCTTTTCCATCTCCAGTTCGACCTTCCGCGGGGTGACGACGACGCGGAACTTGGATTTGTCCACCGGGGAGGCGAGGCGCTCGGCGAAGATCGTCTCGTCGTTGGCGGCGATCGTCAGGAAGTCGTCCGCGTAGCTGACTTTCACGGATTCGGGCGCGAGGCCGCGTTTCATGACGCTGAGGGTCACGGCGCGCTCCGTCTGGAACCAATCGTTGCGGGGCTTCGAGATCATCGTTGTTCGTTGCGTTGATTTTGGTTGAACGGAAATTCTGAATCCTTAAATGAGAGTTTTGGCATCGCTTCAGTTCCTAAGCATCGCTTTCAGTCTTAAGCTTGCGTGGTGTAGCCAGGACAGACTGAATATGCACAAATGAAAAAATGATTTGACGAGAGTGGGATTCGAACCCACGCCTCCGAAGAGACTGGTGCCTTAAACCAGCGCCTTAGACCGCTCGGCCATCTCGCCACTGTCTGTCTAGTCGACTGCAGCCGACTATCTAGAGCGCAATCGATTTGTCCGTCTGTCTATTACTGCACCTATGCGTATAATCGCCTTATCAGACGAGACAGAATCGGCCGCCATAGCTCAGTCGGTTAGAGCGTGGGTCTAATAAGCCAAGGTCGCAGGTTCGACCCCTGCTGGCGCAACGAATTTTTTTGTGCTATAATTAAACGGCACGGAAAAGGCGCATTTTAGGCATTTTATTTTGATATCGAATCGAGATCTCTCCAATGTGCGCAGCTGAACCGCAAGACAGGCCCGAAAGTAGTCCGACACCGACAGCACTCTGAATAACCATGATAATCCATGAAAACAATACAAAAATAGCTCAAAATGGCTATTTTTAGCGGACGCTGCTCCCCAAACATCACCGCGTCGCGCGCGCCATTTCGTCATCGCAAAAGCGAGTGCACGGGTCCTCGCGTCACCGTCATTGTCCTCCGCCCGCCCGCCCCGCAACGCTCTCCTGCTCGTCTGCGCCTCGTGTGACCGCTGCTCGCGAGCAATGCCGCGCGCCCATGTTCAATAAAGCGACGTCTCCGCACCGTTGGTCGGCGAGCCGACGATTGAGTGTCTAAGGATAGATCGCAGCAAAGCAAACGCAAGGCAAGCAAGCAACGAAGCAAGCGAGCAGCAGCAGCACAGGCAGCTGATCTCCAACAGACTGCATTTCCAAGGCCCTCGACCCCTCATCACAAACAAAAAAGATTGAGAAGAGGAACCACGGTCTAAGCGCCAGCAGCTACAGAGAGCATCATTCGCAGTAGTACAACGCAAACGCGCACGTACAACAACGAAATGTTCTGCAACAAAGCAGCCGCGGCTCGCCAGGAGAGGCCCTGACCGGAAGAACAACGTCAGAGTGCCTTATTTTTGGGCGTATCGTGGAAAAGAGCTTGAGGCATGAAGCCATTTAATCTAGTTGACTTGTTGGAGCCTTCATTGGTAATTGGTAAGGCTAATTTGGGACTCCCAAACACACAAATTTGAGCCAGAAGACATGGCATAAAGTGCACAAATCAATGATTTCTGACTGGCAAAAGGCAAAAACGATACAGTTATCCGGATTCATTGCCGTTTTGAGCAAAACTGATGACTGCAACGTGTCCCTCTGTGTTTGTCTACTGTTAGTCTCTGTCTCTGTCTGTTAGGTGCACAATAGGAGTTCAAACAACTGGTATCGTCTTATTAAAACCCAAATCGGTCGGAAAATCATCGATTAATTGTTTTCTTCCCCGTTTTGGCTCAAATTCTTGTAGTGTGCGGTGTTCCAAGGTCATTCGGAGAATAGCGAAAACTCGTCAGAGTGAAAAAACCCCGAAAACCTATGATTCCCGGAGAACACAGCTAAAAAGAGGCGCTGCTTAGATCGTTTTTGGTTGTTTTCGTCTATTGATTGTTTGCTGTCTGCTTCTTCATTTGCGACGCTTGGAGACAAGGATGATCGCGTGTTTGCGTGATGACGCATCCGCCGCGCGCACAAAAAATGTGTGAAAACAAGATTGGTGTCTTGCAGGTCACTGCAGTAGCGACACAACATCAGATAGAGGATCGGTTTGATTCCTCTATCGCGTCTGTCGAAATGCTTAGAACAGTATCGTATTTTGAGCTCAAACAGTGAAGAAAATGAACAAAATCGCCATCTTCCGTTCGTGCAAAGCTAATTCGGTCTTGGCGATGCAATATTCAGCTCTTTAACGGCATTTCGGTTGTCCCGACTTGGCGCCAAGTAAACTTGGGCTAAGCCGAAGGAAACTACGGTAGACTGGAGCAAAGCTTAGCGTGCAAACACATTATCAAATAGTGGTTCGGGGGTGCATTCCTGCTTCGCCATTTTCCGCGAGCATGTTGATTCATATGTGTTTTGGTAATTTCAGTATCTCGCTACATTAGTTTCTTTTGTTTTTATTACCTAATCGCAATAATTTACATCTTCACCTTCCGATCTAATCAAAACATATTCTCCATCACTCCAAAGATCGCCCTAACAATCAGGTCCCGAGGGCGCGTTTCTCGAGTCGAAAATCGGCGTTGATAAACACATTCCTGTTGAGAATTTCGACGTCGACGTTATCGAGCTGCACAACTGCAATAACAGAGCACAGCGGGTGATGTCATGAGCACACAGAAAGCGGTTTACCTGGCGGGAGGGGAATGGGAAAGCCGTTCT
>MQUG01003494.1:0-75608 GCA_007213375.1 Steinernema feltiae
AATGTAGTAACGTATGTTAGTTTCACTTACTTAACTCAATTAATAACTTCTTAAACCATGCGCTTTTCCTATCACGTCTTACTTTTAATAACCCGGCTTAAATCTCAAACTCTCGATCGAACACGAGCTCTCAATGCTAATTGCCGACTAATCACCCAATTAGTCGCACTCACCAAATGGTCCGCTTTCGACTACTTAAACTTCAAGCCAAACTTAACCTCAATTCTATCCTGGATCAGTCTCAGAGTTCGTCGTGCTGCGCGAGGAATAGTACATAAATCCAACTGTAGGAGTACACAAGACGTCCAATACAATACTTTATTCTTCATTCTCAATACACGCCAACTGCAGGCGGTGCGCGGGATCGGACCACGAATGATCGGACGCTCCGCTTATATACAAATCATTTTCGAAAATCAAGTGGCGATCGTGAGTAGAAACGATTGCGCAATGCCTTTGTTGAGGCCACGTTTCGATAATGTCCGTCGTCGTTTGGTTGCGCTTCCCATTGTTCCTCTGGCGGTTTCGCAAGGTTGCGTCATTCTGAGTGCTAAGTGTTCCTTTGTCCATGTGTTTTTTTTAAGGAAATCATCGAAATATGTAAAGTATCAAATTCTAATTCACAGTTTCGTCTAAAATCTGTGAATATTTTAAAATAATCGATGAGTGTAAATTAGTCCAAATGCGTTAAACAGTGTCCAATCAACGAATCGAGCACAAACATTAATCGGTTGCTTATTTTTGGTCTTTTGATCTTCCACCGGCGAGCACCATGAAGCTGGTATGCGTTTCCTTGTGATGCCGCTAATGCAGCTCAAACACAATATTACCTCTGACAACAATTTTGCTGCTGTGCCAATTGCTTATAAATGAAGAAGCGGGTTACAAGTTTCCACATCTTCTCCAAATTAAACGCATTCAATTTTGCTTATTTTTGGAATTGCTTTTTTCAACCGGCGAGCGGGTGGATGATTTTTGCAGCTGTGCCATTTGCATATAAATGATTTAAATGAAGAAGCCGGTTTCAGGTGGATAGCGTCTTCTCCCAGTTGAACGCATTCAATGGGCAACAAACAAATAATTCATTTTTGCGCAACTTTGTTTCAACGCATCATTATTCTCTCTTTTTGTTTTTAAAATATTTTCGGGGTTATTTTCTAAAGATAATCATGTCCAACTACTGGATTGAAGCCGCAGTAAGACAACCAACCAACAAGCAATGTATTTGTTGATGGAAAGTCTGTTGATGAGAGTTGAATTGTGAACAGGAAACTGTTTCTGCCACCTGGCCTAACTAAAAAAGATTTTTGGATTTTTGCTAGATGAAAGTGCTCTCTAAACTCTGTAGTTTGAGCTTCACTAACAAATCGCTTATGTGCTTGACAAAAAATGCAGTTTTGTAACTCATGTTAGTAGTACATATGAAAATTAGCGTATGCACTGCATTTTTTGTCAAGCACATAAGCGATTTGTTAGTGAAGCTCAAACTACAGAGTTTAGAGAGCACTTTCATCTAGCAAAAATCCAAAAATCTTTTTTAGTTAGGCCAGGTGGCAGAAACAGTTTCCTGTTCACAATTCAACTCTCATCAACAGACTTTCCATCAACAAATACATTGCTTGTTGGTTGGTTGTCTTACTGCGGCTTCAATCCAGTAGTTGGACATGATTATCTTTAGAAAATAACCCCGAAAATATTTTAAAAACAAAAAAGAGAGAATAATGATGCGTTGAAACAAAGTTGCGCAAAAATGAATTATTTGTTTGTTGCCCATTGAATGCGTTCAACTGGGAGAAGACGCTATCCACCTGAAACCGGCTTCTTCATTTAAATCATTTATATGCAAATGGCACAGCTGCAAAAATCATCCACCCGCTCGCCGGTTGAAAAAAGCAATTCCAAAAATAAGCAAAATTGAATGCGTTTAATTTGGAGAAGATGTGGAAACTTGTAACCCGCTTCTTCATTTATAAGCAATTGGCACAGCAGCAAAATTGTTGTCAGAGGTAATATTGTGTTTGAGCTGCATTAGCGGCATCACAAGGAAACGCATACCAGCTTCATGGTGCTCGCCGGTGGAAGATCAAAAGACCAAAAATAAGCAACCGATTAATGTTTGTGCTCGATTCGTTGATTGGACACTGTTTAACGCATTTGGACTAATTTACACTCATCGATTATTTTAAAATATTCACAGATTTTAGACGAAACTGTGAATTAGAATTTGATACTTTACATATTTCGATGATTTCCTTAAAAAAAACACATGGACAAAGGAACACTTAGCACTCAGAATGACGCAACCTTGCGAAACCGCCAGAGGAACAATGGGAAGCGCAACCAAACGACGACGGACATTATCGAAACGTGGCCTCAACAAAGGCATTGCGCAATCGTTTCTACTCACGATCGCCACTTGATTTTCGAAAATGATTTGTATATAAGCGGAGCGTCCGATCATTCGTGGTCCGATCCCGCGCACCGCCTGCAGTTGGCGTGTATTGAGAATGAAGAATAAAGTATTGTATTGGACGTCTTGTGTACTCCTACAGTTGGATTTATGTACTATTCCTCGCGCAGCACGACGAACTCTGAGACTGATCCAGGATAGAATTGAGGTTAAGTTTGGCTTGAAGTTTAAGTAGTCGAAAGCGGACCATTTGGTGAGTGCGACTAATTGGGTGATTAGTCGGCAATTAGCATTGAGAGCTCGTGTTCGATCGAGAGTTGAGATTTAAGCGGGTTATTAAAGTAAGACGTGATAGGAAAGCGCATGGTTAAGAAGTTATTAATTGAGTTAAGTAAGTGAAACTAACATACGTTACTACATTGCAAAAATATTTGAAAATTAGCGAAGAAAATCGAAGATTATAATTTCGGAGCAGTTGTCCAGTCCAATCTTCGCAACTGGAATTTAACAATATTATACACGTTACCTGGACTTGGCTGGAAGAGGTTTTCGGATAATTAATTAAAAAACCTTTAATTAAACTTTATTAATTAAAATTATTTAAAATTTTATTAAAATTAATTGCTAACTTATTTTTTTCAAACATTACCATCATATTGAGAGCTTGAGAGAAAATAGCGAACGAAAATAAAAGCATCCAAGACAAAGCTTGACAAATTAGAAATGACTTTAAAATAAAAATTCTACCTGTGTGTTAGAGCTGTTTTCAAAACGGAAGAACCCTATGCAAACTTGTCTGCGCAAAAAAATTACAGCTGAAAACTGTAGATTGTGTCAACGAAATGCATCACCAAAGAACATTTTTTGATAATTTTAAAAGTTAGATATTGCTATTGACTACGTTAGACGTTAGCTACCGCGAGCTGCACAAATAAAAAAACAAGATGAGTGATTTTTTTTATGAAAACGGTTAAATATAAAAAAAAATCGAAAAAAAATAAAAATCGATATGAATGCACTCTTCCCAATCTGTCCAATTTTTTCAAATTTTCCAAGTACATTTTAGAGCATTACGGTAATAGTACGGTAAGTGATCGGTTTGTAATGCGTATGGTCTGTGCAGACAAGGCAGGTCAAGCAAGCTGAATAGAGCTGGATGGGGTGTAAAAAATTGAATGAAATTAATTTATACTACTGCACACGTCGGTAAGCTTGTGGGAAGCAGAATAGGTGCTCAAAAATTGAATCTAAATTAATTGATATTTTAAAAGTGAAAAAAAAGCAAAAATTAAAAACTCTTCGTTTCGGTGGGAATTCGGTGGAAATGATCTAGTGAAAAATGAAATATTGCTTTTTTATTTAAGCTGCTTTAGACGTGCTTAGCTTATTTCTGCTTTGTGTCCATCGCTTATTTGCAAAATAAACAATTATTACTACTTAAATTATGTTATTAATTAAATTATATTATCATTTGTGCTATTTATGTTCTTTGATGGATTGTTTTTAAAAAATTTAGGACATTACGAAGCAAAAATACTATTTTTAGTGATTATTTGGAATACCTATCCACCCTCACATTGTAATGCCGCATATTCTAACTTCCAACGGAGGCCTCCCTAAAGCGATGATGTATGTGTTAGTTCTAGCGAGCTCATTGATTTATAGCCACGATCGTGGTATCTGAAACAAAAATTTTGTTTATTTTATTGTTTGTTTAATTTGATTAACTCGAACGGCCACGCAATGGCTTAGATAGCAACTAAAAATTATTAAATGCAATCACGTTCGACCTCATTTGTAAAAACAAATTGAGGAGTCTCACTCAAATCTTGAAAATGAGTTTCAAATATGCTTATTGATTGATGGATAACCACCATGTTCCAACAAAAACAAGAATAGGTTTGACTAAAAAAAACACTGCGTTTTAATACAACTTAAATATGTACAAACATTAATTGTACGGCCAACACAATTTGTATTTTGCTGTGTGAAAGAACAAAATAATTTTAAACAAATATTGTGGTTTAGTAATGCAAATACAGGAATGCAAAAAAAAAAAAATTTAAATTACCCTATTAAGCGATATTAATTTTGTGATTCATTGAAAGAATTGTTATTAAAAAATCCCAAGATTGTAAAGAGCGGAATGGAAGAGACACGACGTTAAATGGATTGATTGTTCGCGAAATGTGCTGATCGAGCGCTTTATTAGCGGAGAGCAAAACTACTATTAAATTAAATGTTGCTGGTCACCAGCTTATCTAATTTATTTTTAAATTATTTGGAGAGCGCCTTATCATCGCTTTGTGCTTCTGAGTTGAGTTCAACAAGTCGCCAAAGACAAATCAATTAGAGTTTAAAATGCATTGTATTACGTGCTGGAGGTCGGCCAAAATAGGAAACTTCACCTGCAACGATAGATTGATCCAAGATGACAGAGAACGAAGACAGAAAGCAAAAAAAATAAAACAATTGAAAGCATTGTAAGCACCCTTTCAGTTGCTCTTTTAGTTAACCTAAAATTAAACTCTGACATCTTACAAGAATGGTAAATAAATATTAGGTTAGGCAACAAATGAGGACCCTGCGAGTCGTGAAGTGCAAAAATTCAAATTAGTTGATTTGGAGTGGCAAAAACAGAATTTTTCAGATAAAGCATTTTTTTAAAAGAAGTATTTGGCTGTAAACTGTAAGTTGTAAAAAAAGGTTGTTGTTGTATAACATCGGTAATCTAATTTTAAAAATTTAAAAATTTAAATGTTGAATTTATTTTGATTTTGTCATTTTGAAAAAACAATTAAAAATTGTGCAAAAATTTGTATGTTATTTGGGACAAACGACAGGGCCACAAAAATTAGCCATTACAGTGATTATCGCTCGACAAACACCGTTAAAATTATGCCGAGAAAGAGACCAAATATTTTATCTAATTTTGTGTTTTTGGCATTTCAATTGAGAATTTCAAACAAACTGACGAAATAAGCTTGATCTGACAGAATGACCAGTTCAAAAATACAAAAGCAAAGGATGTTCACCGATGAATGCGGTCATATAACGAACGACGCAAACTCTTCGAAACAGCAAACGTCAGTGACTACAAGCGATGCTGTAATAATTAGTGGAAAAATTGAGTTTATTTTAAAAAAATAACGTTCTGCGAGCGGAAATTGGAGATTGCCACCTAAAATTTAAATCGAATTTTTAAATTATGATTATTGATGAAAAATCGTTCCAACATTAACTACGTTTCTTTCGCACCTTAGATTTTCTTCAAGAGTATCTAAGAACAAAATACATCCACACAAAAATTCAAACTTTTTGAGAATCATTGTTTGCAGAGAGACGTTTAGAAGCGTTTAGAACGCGCTGCAAACTTTCAAAAATAAATGATAAATGATTTCAATTAAACAGTTTTTAATTTTTATTATTTTCAAACAAGGCATGAGAGACAAGGCAGAAGACTTTAATAAAACGTTAATAACAAAAATTGGCCATTAAATACTGTAAGCAAATCAATCTTGCGGCGACAAAACAGACAAAGGCTGCGTCAGCTTGAGATTAAAATACCTGATTTTGGTATTTTTTCTCTTTGTGCCATCACCATCTGAATGGAAGTTTATACAATAGAGAGTGACCGATTCGCAAAAATAACAAAAAAAATTATTAATCTGTATTCAAATACGTTTCCGGCACAAAGTGTCTAAAAGACAAGAATTTCCAAATACCAAATTCAAAAACAGTGTTTTCTATGGACCTTTTAATTACAACAATGTTATTAAAAATTAATTTTTTTAATTTTAGAATATTTTCTAGAATGGCATCTCCACGATTAAGTCTGTAAAATCAAAAACTATCAAGGAATGTATACTCGACAACAAATATCAATTTTGTTTTATTAGAGACAGTGAGAGAGACAGTACAAAAATAGAATTTAAAACAAATGGTCTTGTTTCATTCCTGAAGCCCCATTCACATGTTGATTTTAGACTTGAATACCCAATAATTCAATGATTAAACGCGAATACTTGTTTTATTAATTGGCAGAGCTGGATTTGTAAAAACAAAAACGATGTTATTTTCTTTATTATGGCACTCTTAATCTTGTTGCCTGGTTCTGTGAGCGGTAGCAATTTTAAAAATTAATTACAAAATGCAATTAAACTGGAATTAGCTATCAAAAATAGCTTCTTTGTTGAACGCAGTGAAAAAGATTAAATGTTGTTCAGTGAACCAAACTCTTGGAACAAAATTTTGGAACAAAAAAAACAAAATATTTTTGCTGTTAACTTAGAACAATGCGACGGAACGCAAAAATTATTCATTGTTTAATCAATCTCTAGAACAGCATTGCAAGTTGTCCAGATTCATTTTTATCTGAACGAAACCTATGGATTAAGGAAGAAATTCATTCTGAAAAACAAAACACAGTCAACAGCTCTGAACAAAAAAAAAACTGAACGACGTAGAATGCTTCATGTTGTCTGCTTGCATAAAAAAAATTAGTGAAACACAAGGGCAAAAAAATATTGCAAAATTTGCAAAAAAAAAAAAAAATTCGTAAAACATAAAAACGTAAAATATATAAAAAAAATATAGCAAAATTTAATTAAAACGAGTAAATCGAAATAAACCTCAATTTGTTCATAATTGGTCAACACTATTAACACGTATAGAACTACAGTTTTACGTTTATTTTCGAAAAATCTCTTTAAAAAATACTTTTGGCTTGGCGATCGCCAAGGAGACCCTACGCTCCCTATGGAGACCAAAACACACGACTTGAAATGAAATTAATTAAGACATTGCTTAGAAAACGTGCAAGCAAAAATCAAGCGTTGTGTCTGTCGGCTAACGACGTCGGGAGAACGCGTATTTTGAAATTAAAAAAGCAAACGAACGCATGGTAAATCACAAAGATTTTGGCAAAATTCTTGGCTTTTGTAGTCGCCGTCATCGTTAGTGGGATTTTTTTAAATTAACGCACTTTAACACTGCTGTTTTGCGGTCGGAGAGTAATTGCTTAGTGCAAAAACAGTCGACTTACCAAGACTGCGGTTAAAAGACTGTCCGAGCAAAAAATTGAAATCAAGTTTTGTGAATCTCAACGATGAAAATCTCCAACAACTCGTTTAGAAGAAGAAAATGGTTTTGAAATATGACTTGAAAAAACGATTATACCGCACATCGTCAATACACTACTACAAAACATTGTAGAAAGCAGAAGGAAAAGAAGGACTTCAAAAAATTAGTTACTGTTTTTAATTTGGAAAACACACAAAACACTATGGAAAAAAACAAAAGATCAAATCAAGATCAAATATCGATTTTCGCTCTTTCAACGAAGGTTCATGGTGCGAATTAAAAAAAATAAAAATTCAACTTTTTTTCTCTATTCTTTGATTATGATTTAGCCTTGTTGCTGAATTGAATGTATGACGTGGAAGTTGTTTAGTTGAGAAAAAAAGGGCAAAAATTTGTGAATTGTGAATTTAAATTGTGAATTGAATTGTAAATTTGAAAAAAGAAAAAAAAAATTATAACATCATTTACGACATACATTTTACAAAAACCGAGAAATTTACATTGAAAACAGTAGACAACAAAGAATCTTGACAAAAAATTTAATTTGCAAAAACAAAACAAATTTAAATGATTTATTCTTTTATGACCAAATTAAAAAAAAGTTACATTTTTTTTCAGCATTTCCTACAAGTCTGCCCAAAGGCTGATTTTTTGTGTCAAATCACAACTTGAGAAACTTTGTTCTAGAGTTACTTTGCTAATGAAAACATCCATCAGATGAATGAAAACATGAATTATCGCCATTGTCTGTGTTGAACTGCATTATTTTAAGCCGAGAACTACTACAGTGAAAATGTATTGAAATGAAAGTTAACACGTACAAAAATACTCATTTTGTTGTCAAGTTAAAATTTAAAAGTTGCAACCAATTTAAACTTTAAAAGTATACAAAAATTACTTTTCTTTTTTACCAATTTTTTTCAACAAAGCGGCCCGAGAGCGCTTTTTTACTTTAAAAAAAATTGTTTAAAACGTGAATTCTCTTCGGTTCGTACTTCAAAAAATAAAAAGCTTTTTTAATCTGCAAAACGCAAAGTACACATTCACTTCACTCAATTCAATGCTCCAGAAATAGAGATTTTTAAATCTTCAGCGATTATCAAAGGTGGTTCGTTATCCGCTGTTTCAAAAAATAAAAATTAATCATTTTGTTATCTCGTCATGCCGTCACGTCGTCATTCTGATCATGCCTTGTTGCTGAATTGAATGTATGACGTGAAAGTTGCTTTAGTTGAGAAAAGAAGGGCCAAAATTTATGATTATAACATCCTAGTTATCTGAAATACGAAATACATTTTACAAAAACCATAGACGAAAAACTTACATTGAAAACAGTAGCCAAAAAGACTTGCAGATGGCAGAGAATCTTGACCAAAAAATGGAATTAGCCGCAATCCACAACAACAACAATTTAAACATTAAATTTAACCAACAATCTTGCAAGGCTTAGAGAACAAAAACTGTTGGAAAGTTTGGAAAAATGGTGAAGTTTGTGCTCCAAATGTATTGAAATGAAAGCCGTTAAAATGCCCAAAAATACTTATATTGTTGTCGAGTTAAAATTTAAAAGTTGAAACCAATTTAAACCAGGAGAAGGACACGGTAGAAGGCAAAAATTAATTTCTTCAACGTTTTTTAGCCGAGCAAATTGTGTGTTGAAAGGAGTTCAGCATTTTGCAATACAACGAAGCGGCGGCCCGTGAGCGGCTCTCACTCATCAAAAAAAATTTTTTTTTTGTGAATTTGAAATAAGCTCTTGATTAACTGCACAATCGAAATTGTGCCATTTCATTTGCCGATTATGCCGCACATTGTCAATCCGCTACTACAAGACTGTAACAAACGATAGTGAAAGATAAAGACAACTTTTGTTGAAACTTTTGTTCAACTTTTGTGCAAAAATTTGTTGAAAACGCAAAAAAAAAACAATTTTATTTGCAAAACACAAGGTAAAAATTGACTCAGACGATGAAATAGAAAAAACGATTGTTTGTATGGTTTCTATTCCAATGTTCCAAAAAAAAAAATAAACAAAAAATAATAAAAAATAAAAAATAAAATAAAAAAATAAATAAAAAAACAAAACAAAAAAAAATAATAATTTTCGTGATTTGTCAAGAAACCTAAACACTTTGTCGAGATTATAAGCCATCAAAAATTAGTTAAAATTGAAAAATTGAAACAAATTTAAATTTCAACGACGCGGCCAGCCCGAGAGCGTCTTGCTAACGTCATGCGTAGTTTTACTTTAAAACTCTTTACGTTGTTAGTAGTTACAAGGAAACAGCAAAAAATCGATAAACAAAACGAATAAACAGCTCCTTGGTTCCACTGAACATAACTACAAATTATTTTTTAAAACATTTTTTCTGGAAATTCTGTTTTCCGCATTTTTACGGTCATTTAAAGCCGTAATAAATCCGTACTTGGCAATTTATATTACATACTTTTAAATTTAATAAATTAACAACAACACAAAGCATTTCTCGGTTAATTCTAGATAAAAAAGGAATTGAAAAAATAAAATTGTGTTTTTCAATATGTTGTTGTGAAATGTGAAAATATGTGGTTTCACGATGTCTAATTGCGCTTCCAAAAATTTTGTATGTTACTTTACAATGGTTTTTAAATAAAATTGAACAGATGATGCCTACGTATGGAAGCGTTGTTAATATCCCCCCTTCACTAAGAAACATAGTTGATGATTTCCATCCGTTACATTTAAAGGTCTCAACTCGAACTTTCAAATAACTCTTTCACATCATTTCGTGCAGTAATTTTTCAAGTTGATTGGTCTTACCAGAACATTATCAAAACGTTTGCGTTGAGGACACCGGACGCCAACAGCACCAAAAAAGTTTATCTTCAAACACGAATTTCACGGACGGACGCTTTCACGGGCAAATTCAAATAAATAATAAATAAAAGCAAATAAAAGTTCAAAAATTAATTTTTTTTTAAACATAAAATTTAATTACAATTTGAAAAACATTTGGAATGAAATTTAAATAAAACTGTTTGCAGAAAGCCTTTAAGCGCTAGTCAATTAAGTGGTTAAATAATAAGCGCTTGATTGTTCACTAAACGTGCGAATCAGATGAAATTTTCTTTTAAGTTTATACATCTTGTGTTATTATTGTAGAAAACAAGAACTTTCAAAAATAATATAAATAAACGAATAACCAATCAATCAAAGTCTATTTCTCGCCTAGCTGTGCAAATAAACACTAAAAAAGGCACACCATCTATCGTTTTTGGTTTGTTTTGATTTGTGAATTCCTTTGTTAGATGCGGCGATAACGAAAAATCTATGTGCACAGTACAGCTTTTTTTGCTGGTTTTGCTCAGGCTGTGGAAAAGGTATGTAATTGATTTATTCAAAAATATGTATTCTGTTTATCTGTTAATCTTCTGTGTGTTTCTGTTAGTTAATAAAGTTGCAAATCTTTTTGTTTTGCTCGTGGTAAATAATTGGTAAAAAATTGAAAACTTTATCACGTGATCAAAATAAAGAAATGAAACAGAACTTGGTCAAAATGATGCCTTACCGACCTTACAAAAAAACCAATCATTCGGCTTTGTAAATTAAATAAAATAAAAAAATTAAGCATTCTAGGAATGGATTGGCAAAAACGTTTTGATTTGGATTTCAGGTTTCACGACGATTCAAAAGCTTCGTTCAAAAACTACTATATTTTATGTCATCTTGACAGCTCCTAACGTTTTAACATTTGCTATCATTATTGCTAGATTTAAAAAATAACTGCATTACTAAAATGAACTTGTAATCAATGAAAAGATAATTTAAGCTTAAATTATTGACAACTGCAATTTTCAAAAATTCCTTTAAGCATTTTAAGGAAATTAGTCGCTTGAAATTAAAATCAATTTTTGAGACGCAGATTGTTTGTACTGTACGACTTGCGTCACTCTTAAACCGCATTCAGATGTTTATTTTAGGATCAATATGCATCCAATCAAAAATTAAACTTGAAAACGCGAATCTCGCGAATGCGAATAATGTTCATTGTTCGTTGTAAAGGGCGCATCTTTCACTACATTTGTTGTGTGCAATAATTAATTGTTAGAACTGTTTTAAGGTATCTGCAGAGCGCCTTCAATTAAAGAAATGCAAGTTCGAGAAGCTGGAAAATACCGTTTTTTTTTCACTTTTATACGGTTATAATGGCACTTTTTTTAATCTTAGTTGCCTGGTTTCGTATCTGGTAGCAAATTAATGCTTTCAATAATATTAATAGTTTAGTGTCAAAATTTCAAAAAACTGAATAAAAAAGCACTTGGGTACAAAGCACAAAAGCAAAAATTTTAGGTTATTTTTTGAGATATCGGTCTTATTTAGAATATTCTTTACTTTCACGTTGAGAAACAAAATGTTTATCTTTAAATGAGCGTCCTACAATCGCTTTCAATCTTACAATTTCACAATCAAAAATTAAATATTAACTTTTAATCTATGTTTAATTCAGATGCCTACCACAGCCACACAATGTCGAAACCTGAAAAAATAAACATAATAGATTATTTGGGTTGTTCGATTTACTAAAAATTGAAATTTAAAATAAACCAATTACGACGTCCAAAATATTGTATTGTGTATTGCGAAATAGTGTATTTCGCATAAAACATATTCACAGAATTTTGCATTCCATGATGCACCCAAGAATATGTCAGTAATAGGAAAAATGAATACCAAAAAATTGATATATTTTTTTAAGATAACCGTTTTTAATACAACATTATTTCCGTTTGCGTGCAGGACACCGGACGCTCACATCAGCCACAAAAGGTCTAAAAGTCTAAAGAAAATAGTCGCTGATACAAAAATAAAATAATTATATCCCTGAAGAAATTCTACATAGATTACTATCACTATCCCTTTCCTATTCCTAGCCCTTACCGCAAATTCATACGAAAATGCAATTAAAAAAATACGAGTTTATTTGATATCAATTTATTTGAAAAATTGGAATTTAAAGTTGCATTCTCCAGAAAATACCTGTTCAATCATTACTCTTTGCAATAAAAGGTATCTGCGCTCATCTTTTTGTTTTTGATGTAATAATTCACTTTAAGTACGAAATTAAGAACTTTAAAAATTAACTTAATAACAAATTATTTTTGCCGGTAAGATAGAGATTGAGATTGTACGATTGAGATTTCAGGTTAAAAAAATTTCAAGATTGCCGGTTTACGATGAAGATACTATCCAAAAAAACCGTTAAAAAATAAAAATTACATTTATACTTTAAATTAATTTAAAGCGTAAATTTTAAATTAAATAAAAAATTTCTAAACACAATTGGAGTTCAAATAAACATTGTTGACTTGGACCATTGGACTTGGACTTGAATCAGTGTAAAATCAGCTGAACGGAGAGATTGGTCTAACAAGGGAACCTCTCAGACTGTCCGAGCCTGTCGGACAGTCGGACGGACACAATTTTTTTTGCTAAACCTAGACTGTCGTGCTCTAGACGGTATCAAGAAACGAATATTTACTTTTAGCAAGAAAGAAGAATCATACGATATTTAAACGCTTTATTTTATCTTATGTATATGTTGTATTGCTTGATGCAAAAATTGTTTAAATAATATTGCATTTTAAAGATTTATCAAAAAATAATTTTTTTAGAAAATTATCTTCAATATATTCAACGTCAATGCAGCCTTAAAAAATAAAAGAAAAGAAGTTAGTTGAAAAAGGCACCTCCATAATCACTCCTCAATTAGCTCACCTTAATCTGCTGAACAGCGCAGTCAATAGTTGCATCAACTGGCTCTCTGGATTTACAGCGGAGCTCCCAAAAAATGAAATTTTATAGTTAAATTAAATAAAGACTCCGGAAATATCTGAAAATCTTTTTTTTGTTTTTTGAATGTTCAAAAAACTCTTTAAAAAAAGTCGTGCGATTTTTATTTACAAAAGATTTCATTTCACGTTTCCACAAAAAAAACAATTGGGTTTTCATTGTGAGTTTCGGTCGATCCGATCAGAGCTTTGTTAAATACAAAAAAATCTGTTGAAAGTCCACCAATGTGTACAAAACAACAAATTAAAATTTTGCTGCTGACTTGATGGCCGTTCCACAGGATTTCAACGAACAGGAGAATCCAAAAGGTAATGTGTTTGATAGAATTCGGGACGTAATTTGGGGCGATGTGTAATATGTGTAATAAAATAAGTCAAACCGCATTTTGTATTGATTTCCATTTATTTTACTATTCGAAGAACAAAAATGCAAACGTGTCCTGAACAAAAATAAAGCATTTAAATTGTTTCATGTTGTACTTGAATGATTTCAGCATAGTGGAAATATAAAGCATATGGACTATATTAGAAACTATTGATGAAAATATTAATAAAACGTAATGTTTTGCATGCAAAAATTCTTCAGAATTCTAGTTCTTCGAGCATAAAACATTGCCGTTTTAAAAAAAAAAGATATTTAATGCGTATGCATACAAAAATGCAGCAAAAAGTGAACAATTTTGATCTTTTTAAGAATTGAAGTAATTCAAAACAATTGACTTACACTAAACAATCGACTTAAAAACTTAAAACTTAAATACTTAAATTTAAATATCCACTAAAATAAAAAAATAAATAAAATAAACAAATAAAAAAACTTAAATATCCACTTAAAAACCACTCGAGGAAGCCAAAAAATTGTCATTTTTCTTTTTGTTTGAACATGCAAAACCTTCTCCCAAAATTCAATTTATCTTAGCCCCAATTTGGTCTACACAATCCCCGACGTGTTCTATATAGGCTAATTGTGATATTGTGATAATTGTGATTTGAACGAGGAGGCACTTATTCAAAAATCTAAATAAATTGTGCAGAAAATGAATTGTATGTTTTTACTCCTTGATTGTGTGTATTACTCTCAACAAAAAACAATTTATCCGAATAAAACAAGAAATACAAAAAATTGTTCTTTGTTGTTGTTCGTTGTTACACTAAACGTTGTTACACTAAACAATCGAATTTAAGTAATTCAAAACAATCGACAGTAATTTGAACCAAAAATGAAAATTAATTGAAAAAGGGCCTAATAATACAGAAACCAGTTATTAATACAGAGTTATTTTAAAAAAATATCCGAATGTCAATCCAGCAAAAAATACTGAATTTAATTTTTTATTTGTTTACGCAAAACAATATTGAAAGGCATAAATAATGGGACTAGATAAGGTGTGTGGATGGGACATAATTCATTAGTTATTAAATATAAACGCTGAAGCGCGCGCAATCCGCGCCTTTATTTAACTCCGATTGTGCTTCTTGAAAATCTTGAAAACCATCTTGAAAACCTCAAATTTTGTTCTCTTTTTCAAAAATTCTCAACTGCAGCGCGCGCAAAATGCAAGCACATCACGACGGTTTTCATATTCGCAGTCGACAGCTTATCAGCGCACTTTCAAAAATTGACATAATTTCCATTTCATTCCATTTTGATCCGACACTTAACTTTGCTTCTTGCCAACAAACAACCGCTCATTGCGAAATGAGACACCTGACGTCTATCCTCATTGCAACGTTTCAAAGACGTGCGCGCGGTTGCTCATTGGCAGTGCGTTTGTCTGTTGTGCGCGGTGTCTGAGTTCGATGCCCGGTGGCGTCGTCTCTTTTGCGTTGAGTTTTCTGAACGACCGGTCGTTTCAACGTCTCGAATGACTCCGGTGCGGACGGAAAACACACACACACACAAACATACCCGTCAGTTTGCGCTTTATTATAGAGGGGGATTATTAAACAAAGCAAGATGGAATGAGAGATTGAAGATTCTCTCTGAGAGCGCGGAAACAAAACACTTATTGACTGTCGGACAGCCGAGAATTGTTCAGCGTTTTCTTTAGATTTGATGCGTAACGATTGCGTAAAGTAGATTGCGTTAATCTTCAAAAATATTTGGACTTTTAACAAGTAGATTGAATTAGAGCCCTTGCAATGAGCAAAAAATACAGCAATGCTGAGTTCATTTCAAAGCGACTGTCAAAAGGTTAGCATAAAATTAAAAAATGACTCAATTTTTAAAGCTACTCTTCGGTTTTAAACCGTAAAATAACCACAAGAACCGATCAATGCACGCATAAAAATCTAATAATTGTGTCTGCCATGCACATATATCACCGATATTGATATAAATTAAAAACCCGAAAAGTCCGTATGTTATTTTAAAACGTCCAGACAAAAATAAAACTTTTTTTGAAGGGAACTTCTTTTTATCTGAAGCGAGTGAGATGGAAAAGGCAGTACTGTTCAAAAAATTTAACAATTTCTTTGAAACACGAAAGATGACGGTCTCAGAAACAATTGGTCCAAAAAAATCTATTTTCTTAAAACGAAAAACATTTTAATATTTTAATATATATAATATAATATAATATATATTTTAATTCACATCATTAAAGCCAATATTCTTAAAATCAAATCTGGAATTTAAATTAACCGTTAAATTTAAATAAAATTAATTAAAATAACCGATCTGACTGAACATTCGAAGAATACTATTAAAATTATATTCACTTGGTTGACCAAGAGAATATATCGGCTTCTGTCAAAAATTCACTTTGGACCCGCGCTTCTACAACAACCTCCCCCTTCAAAAATTGAATTGCCGAGCATTTTGGTCATCCCGAAATGTTCTTTCAGATGCTCGCTCAACGCGAAAACCAAGTCTTGCGTGCTACAACCAGGTTGAACGTGGTACGCAAAATTCATTCAGACTAACCGAAGACTTGCTCAAAAAATTCAAATTTATTAGAAAAAACGCATATAGCTGCACATAGCTTCACAGATAACGGAAAAATTCAAAACTTGACTTAACAACACGAAATTGGCTCGTTAAGTGTACCTTTGAAGACGCACTGTAGTGTTTATTGACTTATAAACCTATTGCCGTACTTGCTTTATGCTCACAAGTCTTCTGGGTCAGTCAGCGTTAGAATGCGATCGTTAAATACAAAAATAGAAATTATATTGAATATTTGAATTTTAGACACACAATAGTCGATGATAAATTGGAATTAAATCGCAAAATCTATTGAAAACAATATTATATAACACTGAGATTTTCCTGCGCACCAAAGCACTCCTCAGATTGGTCGAAAACTAGATACTCAAAAACTGAATTAATTTTTTTAGCACTATTCACTTGTCCATACACTCTCTACACTCACTCGGTAGTGCCTTACAACGCAACGCTCAAGTGCAGAGCAACCGGAAATCAAGTTTATAGAAACAAGTGTCCCTTGATGCACCGTGCTCACTAAAATTCAAAAATCCGAAATAACCGATCTGACTGAACATTCGAAGGATACTATCAAAATTTTTAGCATTTTTAGCACTTGATCAACACAAAAATTTTTGATTATGTGCCCTTTTCGACGATGTGCTATGTGCCCTTATGTGCCCTTTTCGACGATTATGTGCCCTTTGATTATGTGCCCTTTTCGACATTCAAAAATTAAATCCAATCAATCTGTAAGCAAAGTTCAAGTAACTTAACGTGGTGACAAAGCAGTGAAAACAAAGAAGATTGACGATTTGAGTTTTCTCCTCTCCCAATCTTCAAAAATGATTCCTACATTCTATTAAAATCTGTATAGGACTAAACAGGGAGCCGTAGTAGTTGTTTCAACTCCAGTTAAAGCAAACATAGAATCAAGTTTATTCAAACAATTCTGTCTAGATGCACATAAATGAATCATAGTCGTTCAAAGATTCAAACAGTCCACTGGGGTTGGTCGTTGTTGTAATTTTTGGCCAAAAAATCGGGATAAACAATTTTTTGCTCGCAATGTTTGACGTAGCTTTGTAGGTAATCATGTTTGTAGTCAAGAAGCGCAGTCTAGCCGTTTGAACTGAGCTAAGACGAACAAAAATATATACAAGTTTCTGTTTACTAAGAACTATACTGAAATGACCAAGAACCGAGTAAGCTTCAACAACGATTTTACGTAGGATTTTACACAGGATGCGCAACTAGCTGTTTGAACAGCGATTGTCTCAAGTATAAAATCAAATTGGTTGAAACAATTCTGACTAAGTCATCGCCAGTCAAAAATCCAAAAAGTCCGTCTGCTACTTCAAAGCAGGTCGCTGTAGCTTTCAGGCAAAAAAATCAATTGTTTGAATCAACCGTAATTCAACGTCTTTTCAAATTTTAAGCGTCTTTTATAACTGAGCACACTTTCAACGGTCCGTGACGACTGGGCGCCGCCGATTGGAACCTGCTTTGCACTTTCAAAAATCGAATATATAATTTTGTTTGTTTATTTAGTAAAAATACGAAAAGTCCGTCAACTATTAAAAGATTCAACGAACGTATGTGTTTAAAACGGTCCCTTTGATGACTGATCACTGGACGCACAGTAATTCCTCCAAAATTCGAATAAAAAAACAAATAACTCAACTCTTTCAAAAGTTTTGTCAAGACACAGCATTTCTGAATGTTATTTGAATGACTGGACAGAGGAAATTGCAAAATAAAGCTGCTAACGAACACGTCAACCAAGATGATGCTAACGCGGGCCACCAAAAATGGTATATTTTCTTTAAACCCCGGATAGCTGTGAAAAAACCTAACAAAAAATTCCGAATTCAAAGATACTAAAAGTCCGGCCGTTGTTTTAAAATTCGACGAGCGTATGTGTTTATAAGGCCACATTGATCACTGATCACAGGTTTGCAACACTTCTTCCAAAAATCGAATGAACGTTTAGTCAATAAACCTATTTCTAGATTTTAATTAGTTTGGACACCGGTTGACAGATGTCCTAGATGCTCGCTTTTTATGGTAAAGTCTTTTATGGTAAAAACAGGTTCGAAAACCGACAAAATACGGCATTTCGTAAGCAAAATTGTTCTGGCAAGGACTGTTATGATCAGAAACAGTTCAAGGGAAACCAAAAAACCAAGTTTAAAGAAACAGATTTTGCCTAAATAAACAGGACGAAGAAATTTTTGCATTTTTCTTAAAATACTAGGACACAACGACTGAAAAAAAGAATTTTTTCCCCATTCACAGTTTCGTAGATTTATTTTAAAGTTTGCTTAATTAGATCGGGTCATTTAATTGTTAAATTAAAATTTGCTATCATTTAATTATGCTATTAAAAAATAATACTAACAAGAGAATTTGCGATTTTAATTTCAATGCTCGTCTCCAATGATGTTGCTCACTGTCCAAATCACTTTTACTGCAAAGTTTCTTTGAGAAAAATAAAACGGGAATAAATCGCTTAATAGACAGGTTTTGATATAATTTTTAGAGAAAATCAAATGTCACTTTTGCGTCTACTTGTATTCTCAAAAAAAAGAGAATACAAAAATTCTCAAAACTCAAAAATCTAAATTTCTGACTGGCCATAATGACACGCTGCTGGTCAAAAATTTAATTATTCAAATTCTTTTCCCGCGCATTCATTCTACTTTGGAATAAACTCACTGACAACATCGTCATCGCAAAAATCTTTCAAAGAAAATTGAAAATCTGGCTTTCTCAGATGTCCTAAATCTCGTTTTTTGGTCGATAAACCTATTTCTGAAAATTTTTTGAAAAAAACGTAATTTTCTTTTAGTTTATAAGCAGAAACATTTGTAAACGACTTTTGTAAAATTGTAAAATCTCTTAAAAACAGTCTATTGCGGCATGACCAGTGGAGCCACCCGAATATTTTTTATTTGAATTAATAACGCTTTATTTAATTGTATTTCCCGCTATTTTTGTTGATGGAGAATTTATGTGTTTAAAACGGCTTTTTTGATCAATGATCACTGGAAGTAACTGGAACATTTTGCTTAAAAATCATACAAAAAAGGCTGATTGCCTGATACAAAAAAGACTAAAAAAAGAATTTTTTAAATGTAAAAAAAGAACGGGAAATACCAATTCAAAAATTATATCTAATTTTAAGCGCTAATTAAGTTTTAGTCGAATCTTTTAATCCGCTATATTGTCATCACGGTGCGATATTGTTTGTAAATCTCAATTTAATAAATTGCGGCGGGAAATGAATTTAGAAACGATTATCAATCTAAGCCTATGAACTATGAACTAATTGTTTACCGCAAACACTTCCACGGCGATCGATTTGTTTTGTTTTGATGTTTTGATATCATTTTTAGATGTTTTGATATCATTTTTAGAGAAAATCAAATGTCTACTTTTGCGTCTACTTGTATTCTCAAAAAAAAAGAGAATACAAAAACTCAAAAATCTAAATTTCTGACTGGCCATAATGACGAGCTGATGGTCAAAAATTTAATTATTGACATCTTGCTATCTCAAATTCTTTTCCCGCGCAATCATTCCAATTTGGGATTAACTCCCTGAGAACGGCCTTTTTGATTAATGATCACTGGAAGTAACTGGAACATTTTGCTTAAAAATCATACAAAAAAGGCTGATTGCCTGATACAAAAAAGACTAAAAAAAGAATTTTTTAAATGTAAAAAAAGAACGGGAAATACCAATTCAAATTAATTCAAATTAAAATTAATTAATTCAAATTAATTAATTCAAAAATGTCGTTGATTTTGACCCTAAACCCCAAAAAAGCGCCAAAAAGTCTTTAATAAAAAAAAACTCGAGAAAAAATTCAAAAATTTATTTAATCTTTTCTGCTCTGGAATGACTAACAAATTTCAAATTTATAAAACGTAGCTGCACTGATGCCGAATTCGCAAAAAACTACGCTACTTGACCAATCTTTTTGATTTATTCAAACTTAGCCTGAAACATCTATGCAAAACAAGGCATTTATTTGAATACCACAGACGCGTTACGGATCTTTGGTGAGGCAGCCTCAACGGTAAAGAAATTAAATAAACTTTGAAAAAACGTGAATTTCTTGACACGGGAAAAACGACTCGAAAATGTTAAAATCACCGTTAAAACAGTTTATTCCACTTGCACCGTCACAAGGCAAAACCACCACCCGACATAAATATTTGTGTTTCATGATTTAATAAAGCTATGATAAGATAGTTGTAGGGTGTAATTTAAGCCAAACGCCAGAGTTTTAAACATCTCCTTAAAGCTGCAGCTCCTTGATGATAAACAAAAAATTCTTTTTTTTAACTAAAACAATGTTGAATTTGAGGTAAATTTTGTCAAATAAAAATTAAATTTTAATTAAATTTAAAATTTAATTTAATTTAATTCACTTTAAAACCAAATATTCTGTGAAAAAAATTCCTAACTAGGTGACATATCCGGAGAGGCTAAATGCAAATCGCATATTGATAAATGATGACAAAGTCAAAAATGCTGGTTACGCGGTTACATGGTCAATATTGCAAACGACGATTTCAGAAAATAATTGTCCGTTAGAGCAAATTCATGGATCGGATTTTTGGTCCAGTAATTCACTCATCTATACACTCTCTACACTCACTCTGTAGGGCTCTATAGTGCTTTTATTGCAGCAATCAAAAATAAAAAAATCCGAAAAGTCAAAAGAAAAGAAAAGTAAAAAAAAATCAACTTTAAATTAACTTATTCTAATTTCAGAAATTTTCTAATTTTTTGTACATTTTTCAGGTCCACTACATTATGCACACCTCTAGCGCAATTTAGTTCGACAAATAGCGTTATTCTATG
This sequence comes from Steinernema feltiae, assembly GCA_007213375.1. NCBI lineage: Eukaryota > Metazoa > Nematoda > Chromadorea > Rhabditida > Steinernematidae > Steinernema > Steinernema feltiae. The sequence continues at coordinate 21,123 of MQUG01003494.1, forward strand.
TATGTTGATTTTGAGATATTTAGGAATTGAGATATTTAAAAAATTTCGAACTAAAACGATGATGAGTTGATTTCAAAGGATTCTTCAAATCCCGTCGAAGGGTCAAGATTTTTTCCGGTCACTTCAAATTATGATTTAAAGAATGCAAAAAAAACATAAATAAAAAACAAACTATTTGTTTGAAAAAAACATGAAATTATGTGATGATTTGATCAAAAAACCGTATAAAACATAATTGTTGTTTTCTCGAGAATTTTTGTGTGAATTGGTTAAAGAAACGAGTATTTCTACAGCGCATCTTAGATTCGAATGCAAAAATTGCAGCAAAAAGTTTGTAGGTTTTAGATATAAAGTGAATTACCATGATGAGTAGTGAGTACCATTATTAATAGTGAATTATCGAATTTTCAAAATTCAAAAGACTAAAGTTCATACAAGTTCATGCATAGCAAAACAACGGTACAAATCGTCGGTACGCAAAAATTAAAATTATTTTTTATTTAAATTTACTGACTTACTGTCTGCAACCAACGACCACGCAGTGTTGTACTAGTGTGAGAGTGGCCATAAACTAACGTTATCCACTTTAGGAGACGTTATCCACTTAAAAACCACTCGAAGAAGCCAAAAAATTGTCATTTTTCTTTTTGTTTGAACATGCAAAACCTTCTCCCAAAATTTAATTTATCTTAGCCCCAATTTGGTCTACACAATCCCCGACGTGTTCTGTACAAAAAGGTTAACTCATAGGCTAATTGTGATATTGTGATAATTGTGATTTGAACGTGGAGGCAGTTATTCAAAAATCTAAATAAATTCTGCAGAAAATGAATTGTGTTTTTACTTCTTGATTGTGTACTCTCAACAAAAAACAATAGGAAATATCCGAATAAAAAAGGAAATATAAAAGAAAAAAAATGCAAAAAAAAAATGTTGTTCGTTGATACACTAAACGTGTTTTCCTCAGTTTTTGGATCTGTAATTCGAGCACCTGTTCAGAATTAGATCAAGACTTAGATAAGTGCGGCTTAAAAAGAAAAGAGAGCTCAAAAACTGATTCAATTACGATTTTGTTCAATCTTATATCAGTGTAGAATGTTTTAGATGAAATTGAATTATTAAATTGCAGGTTCTGAGTTTTTGTAGAGGAGAGAATTTGGGCGAAATGCAAAAAAGCACTTTGAACTTATTTCAGTGATTTATTGAAAAAATGGAAGTTTAAGCTATGACAGCACCCGTTCAAAAATTAAAAAAAAATTATTTTTAAAAAATGAATTAATTTTAAGAATGAATCTTTTTTGGAAAATTCAAAAACGTTTATTACTGCCTAGAAATTGGCATTGCCAAGATTACGATAACGATTAAATAGCGTCTGAACGCCTCTTGACACCGGTCGACACGGAATCAAAAAATCACGGAATAAACTACAAAAATAACTGAATGATAATTTATTTTGGCTCACCACGGGTTGCAGAAAATTGGGATTCTATTGTCAATGAATTTTGCCATTTTTGCGAATATTTCAAATATGTGTTCAAAAATATATTTAAATAAAACAAACAAATATATATCAATATGAATATGTGTTTGCGCAATGTTTGAATGGCGGTGTGAGATTACCAAGACAGTTGCTAGACCTAGACTATCGTGCTAAAATATTTATTAAATTGTAACACAAAAGAGAAAACAAAAAGCAATTTATTGATATTCAGCAGATTATTTATCTAATGCATTTTTGCGACTGTTAGGAGCAACAACTGTTTAATTAAAAATTGTAATGCTTGGCCGACAAAAATATCCAAAGGGTTACTATTACTGTATTCAAGTTTGATTTGCATGGGCAATTGAGCTCATCGTTTGAGATCGACAAAATTATAAATGTTTAACTAAGTTTAGTTAAACTATGACAACTTAAAGGAATGGTAATTAAAAATTAAATTAGGGTTGGCGAAAAATGCCTGCGTTAAAACGTTAATTGCAAAAATTAATCGCAATAAATTGTGTGGATGTGAACCCGCAAAAATAGAATTTTTTTTAAAAATTAAAATAGAACTCTTTTTAAAAGGATTAAGGTTTCGGTGAGTTTCGGTAATTGTAGAACAGCGGAAACCATGGCGACAAAGAGACAAAGAGACCAGAGACCAGTGACCGAATTTTAAAATTATGATTAATGATGATAAAATCGTTCCGACATTATTTATGTTTCAAATTTTTGTTCACGATTCAAAACAGCTAACAAACAGCTTGTAAGATAAATAAATGCCTGTATTACCTAAATTAAGCTTTAAAAAATAACTCTTCAAATTCAATATTAAATTTAATGAAAAACTCTTCATCGATGTCCGATATAAAGTTGGCCGTTTTATTAAATTAAATGATTAAAATCAAAAATAAATCAAACGGCTAAAATTGAGCTAAAAATGACAGACTGCAGTCATTTTTGTAAATTCAATTTTTCGGCAATTTCTGTTATTTTGAATGAAGTTGGCTAAGCGCAAGTTCCGCGAGTAAGCGCAGCGTAGTGTTCAAAAATGATTAAAAGGCAATGTGAAATTACAAAGTCAAGCACGTGTGTTCAAGTTGGACTCATAAAAATTAGACCTATTTTAACCGTAAAACAAAAGATATGATAAAAGGCTACTCCGCCGACTTGGACAAAATGCAACTCTGCAAAAAAAAATTGAATTGAATTTTTTTTTTGTAAATCACAAGAAAACTTTTTTTCTTTTTTTGAAAAAAATTTTTTTTCTGTTTTGTGGCTTTTCGCAAATTATTTTCCTACTATCTGTATATACTATCGTGTCCTATACACCTTACTTGTTATACATTCAATGATTTCATGTTCATTTTAAAATTTTAAACACTGGAGAAAAAATTGCAAAAATACTTTTTACGAGCAGGCACAAAGTTAGCCAGGTCCAAATTCTTGGCGTCAAGGTGTCCAGCGTCAAGCACCAAGTCGGCGGCGCTAAGTTGGCCTCCTTCGATAAACTGTTACTTTTTTCTTAGAAAGAGAAAAAAGAAAAAGAGCAGAAAAAACAGGAAAAAATTGTGCCGAATTCAGCAGAGGGACTAAAAAAAATTAGATCTACATTTTTGAATGGGAACCACAAAAGATGTGATAAACATGGAATGGAATTGGAGCCAAAAAAAATTTATTTTCTATCGAATGAACCAAAAATTCTACTTTTTGTGATTTGTGGCTGTTGATTAACTGCATAAGTAATTTCGTTGACTGTTCCTCACACCGTCTCCTTATTTGAAGAACCAGCTTCAAAAATTGTGTCGTTCCTTCATGCTCATCACATCGTCGTTTAATTGGAAGGAGAGTGAAGGACAAAAATGGCGACACGCACTTGGTTTATGTTCACGCTTGCAAAAATAATAAAACGGTTACTTTGTAATGTGTACAAGGTGACCCACAGAGTATGGCCGGACGTCGCACCTCCAACTAAATCGTTCTTTGAAAGATTTCTTGAGCTGATTTCTTTCGGAATCCAAAATTCTACTTTTTGGCGACCTGGCGACCAATTAATAAAGTAATTTTGTTGACTATGCCTCCCACTGTCTCCTTGTTTAGAGGAAGGAACCAGACAACTTGTCAAAAAAAAAATCTGACATTCCTTCGCGCTCATCACATCGTCTTTTAATTGAAAAAAGAGTGAAGGACAAGAAAGAGGCAAAAAATTACAAAATTTGTCGTTTTTTTTTGTTGCGTTTTTCTTGTCGTCCGTTGACTTTGAGCCGGCTGCTGTGAAGAGTTGTTTGATGATGAGCAATTGATGAAGAGAGCTCTGTTTATCAAAAATCCCTATTTTGACTACCTCATTTCGTAGTTCATTTGATTTTAGATGTACTGGCATACTGTAGTGTTTAGATGTGTTTTTTTCAAAAATTGAATCAAAAAATTTAAAAATCACAAATGACGATTTGAAGGTTGCAAGTTCAAAAGTGAACTTGCAACCTGGCAAAATGGCAACCTGGCAAAAATTAAAAGTTTAAAAATAGCACGTAGAATGTCGAATTGCGCTGTAAAAATGTAAATCCCTAGTAGAATAGAACTATCACATTGGACTCAAAAATTACATTTATTTTTTGAATTGTGGCATATTTGGCGATGAAATCTTGGCCAACTGCATGTACTCTTCATTAGAAAGAGAGAAGTAGAAATCCACAAAAATTCCACCATTTATGCATGTTCCTTGTCGCTGACAGGTCAGTCAATTCAATGGTGTTGAGTCAACGTTTGACGAGCAGAGCGTCGTGGAATGCACCAAGAAGCCTCGCTGTCGACGTCAAAGGGAAAGGGGAACCGGAATCAGCTGCAAGTCTACAAAAAATGAATAAAATTGAATAAAATAAGTTAACTAATAATAAAGTTAACTAATGCACCTAATTATGAATTTCGGGTGCATTTTGTTATGTTGTTTGTATTTCAAAAACGAAAAACGGCGACTTCAAAATTTAACTTTATTAAATTTTTAAATCAAAATAATTAATAAATCAATAAATTTCTTCGTTTTGATGGAAATTCAATGAATATGCTAGAGTAAAAAAAATGGAATTTTGCGGTTTTAAAATAAGCTGTTTACCTTTCTTCTGCTAGATGTTTGCCAAGACCAAAAATTGTGCATTTTAATGCCGTCACGCTCTTGAAAGAAGCCGGAGAATGCAAAAATTAGGATTTATTGTATTGGATTTAGAAAACTTCAGCTTTTTTTTTGCTTTCTGCTATCGCTATCTGTATGCAAAGATATAAAAGAATTGCCACCAAAATTCCATGTCATGATTTCTGAAAATTTACAGATTAATCGTTCTTGAAATGCGAATGAAAGAATAATAAAATCGGATTAGTTTTAAAAATTCCTAAAAAAAAATTGCAATTAAGAATTTATAATCGGATAATTAAGAAAAAATTCTTAAAAATTGCGCATTTGTGTGTTAATGGCGACACGCGCTTGATTGATGTTAAATCTGCAAAAATAATAAAACGGCTACTTTGTAGATATTCTTTTTTTTTCGTAAATTCCGGTGTTATTGTAAAGTAACAGCGGAAAACAGTCCGTCAAACTGGATTTTACAATAACGTATAAATAAGCCGGATGAATGTCATGATTTCTGGAAATTTACAGATTTATAGAGTGATCGTTCTTGAAATGAAACAGTTACTTTGTAATGTGTACAAGGTGACCTCAACGTGTGGCCGCACATAAATTCATGCACAACTTTTCAGTAGCACCTCCATTTAAATCGTTCTGTTTTTAATTCGCAAACTCATAAAATCCTCTACAAAAGAGCATAAATCGTCTTTCGACAGATTACCTTCAGTTGCTTCGCGAAAAATCATCCGATTGAAATTGGGGGAACGCCGTCGTTCGTAGAAGGCGCTTTTTGTTTTTTCTCTTTCTTTGATATTCACTGGTGGCGCATTGAGGCGACTTAGAGAAGCTGTCACTCATCCAAAAATTCCGAAAAATCCTATACTCGATCTGGGTCGCGCCACATACATAATTTTGAAAAATCCCTAAAAATTTGCGCATTTGTGTGTTAATAGCGACACGCGCTTGAATGAAGTGCTAGATTGCAAAAATAATAAACCGGCTGCTTTGTAAAGTGTATAGGCCAGAAGAAATGCTCAAGAAAGACGCCACGATATTTTGACGCATGACCGTGCAAAAATATCCCAATTACAAAAGTTCCTGAATTTTCATGTAAAATGCACTAAACTAGAACTTCCGATAAGTCATCCTTCAAACTGAAACTTCTTCTGTTTCTTGAACTGTCTTCTTGTGGTCTCTTTGTCTCTCTCTCTCATATTTTTCGATTTCAATTTGATGACATTGCTTATACGTAAATTAATTAATTATTTAATAGCTGCATTAATTCAAAGCGATAACACAACGCACATTCCTTCCCATTGTTCGAATTCATTACCTCCAATTCACGGAGAGTAACTCTTTGTTAGTCACCGAGTAATGAAAACATATTTTTTGCGAATGACTGGAGTTTCACCTGCGATTGTTTCACCTGGGCTACTTTCACCTCGGATTTGGCAGTTGAATTAAATTACACTTAATGCAACTCGACTTTTTTACATTTTTGTCACTGTCGTCAATAGCCTAGTATTCGAGAAGTACACAAAAATGACCACTACTCCTGCTTCGTATTATTTTAACTGCTTTCCAAATCCTGTTTTTTCATTAAAAAAATTGTTTTAATTAAAATTAAAATTTTAAAAAATTTAAAAAATAAAAAAACTCTCGTGGAGAGCCTAGTATTACAAAAGATTGACAAAATTGACCTGTTTTAGCTTCTCACCGGTCAATAACTTCATCTCTTCATGAGCAGTTTTTCCGCTATTATATCCGCTTACATTACAATTATCATTGGAATCTTTGGACTCTTTGGAAATGTGAACCTCCTCGTGGCGGTCGCTCGCAAGAAAAAGCTCCGATCACGATGTGGACTACTGATGGCACTTGTCGCCTTTTACGATTCGATTTGCATTGTATTCATGTTCTTCCAATCGTTGGTTTTCATTTTTGAATTCGCATACACGACAAGAAGCTGCTTTAACGCCATTTTCCTCTTCCTTTTCGTTCAGCACCTGCAAATATGCACGGTTCTGTCGGTTGCGGTCGATCGACTCGTCTCAATCGTATTCCCTGTTCAGTGAGTACAGAACAGAGACCAAATTGTGAACTATAGACTGAGTTTAGGTATCGAACAATGAAAACCACAACATGGATGTTCTTAACCCTGATCGTAGGCCTGATTCCCAACGCGGTGTTCCTGCCATGGGCGTATTTTACCGCAACCGACTCGCCCGTTGAAGGTTGCTATCCACCCAACGCTCTACCCGACGCTGTGGCTGTTTGGTGGTCCCGAATGCTACTGATGGTCAACTCTGCAATTGTCATCGTCTACATTTCTGTAATTATCGCCATTCGGTTAAGCTGTAAGCACAATTGCATCAGCTTTTCGTGCAAATTTGAGCCATTTTCCCTCCCCTCGTAAAGCAAAACGATAATTATGACTACTGTACTCTTGAAAATCAGGCAGGACAACTGAGATAAAATGGATACAAAACTTGCACAAACCGCGTTTTTTATTTTATTTTTTTGATTTAAAAATTAATTAATTTTTTTTTAGTATTATCGCCTTTTTCTCCTTTTATTTAATGTTTAATTTATTTTATTTTATTTAATGATTCTTGGCCATATTAGATTTATTAGAAGATGTTAAGCTTGGGAAACATCAGAATAAAAAAACCAAAAAAAACACGGTTTTGTAACGCTTGAAACTTGCTCAAGGCGCAGAGGTCTGAGCTCTGAGCATAGAAATTATGTTAACTGCAAAAACAAATTTCAACTTTAAATAATTCGCGCTAAAGTCGTGTCACGGCAAGATCTCCATTTCGTCTCTGTTGTCCCGCGGCAAAATGCCTCATTTTCGAGAGTACAGTAGTTACAATAATCGCATTGCTTTTTCGGGGGGCGAGAAGATGGCTCAACGTTCCACCACAGCTAAGCTTAACAACGTTTTTAAGCGCGAAAATTTTCAAAATCGCTTCAAGACCAACAAGCAAAGAATTTCTTTGAAACTCAAAAGAAGGCAATGCATACCGTATCCTACATAATCATCGCCCTCTGCTCTACAAAGTTTCTGACCGACACAATCTGTCTTATGTGGTACGACTTTCCAGCACTCATCGAGTATCCGTGGTTCTTTGTTGTGGGCGATGCGGTTTCGGTCACCATTATGTTTCAGTATTCGTTGAACTATTACGTCTATTCTTGGCGGAGCGCCGAGTATGGCGAGGTCTTCAAAGAGCAACTCGTTGTGATTCTGCCGTTCCTGCGTTCAGCATGTTTTGAAAACAAAATGTTGTTTTTCAAGAGGAGCAAAGGGAGTACGGCAAGTACAACAGTAACCAACTGATTGTGAGCGAACCAATGAGTGAAAACGTGTTATTCAATTGTTACAACAACATCGGGGATTTGTTTTGTGGGTTATGCTCTTTGTCGCACTAATTTGTCGCTCTAAACGGGTTATTCCGTGTATTGTACAAAAATGGAAGTAAAGAAGTAAAGAAGTAAATAGACGAGCTTTTGTAGAGGAGACATTGGACATAAATAAAGAATAAAACATAAAAAATAAACATTCAAATATTTTGAAATTTTTTAAAAATAAACCCACATAATGTTTGAACAGCAAACAAAATCTAGAATTATTTTTTACCTACATCTTGTTCAATCAATTTTAAAATTAATTAAAATACATAAATCAATTAATTAAATCAAATAGCATTAAATTAAATTAAATAGCATTTGGACAATTTATTCAAGATTTGTACAAAGGTGATTGAAAGGATTATTCGGAGATATTTATTCATTTGCGTTGTGTGAAGTTTTCTTCAAAAAAAAGAATTTTAAAAAATATGAGGGCAAAATTAACCGAGAATCTGAAAATTGTTATCTGTTAAATAGTTCGATAGTATGCTAAAAAAAAAAGTATAATTGTAATTAAAATTCGCAAAAGTCGCAAAAGGTAATTATCGTTTCCATTCTTGGTGTGTGAATGTGGGCGCCGGGACAGAACTCCCAAAGTCAAAAATCCCAGAGCGCAGTCAGTATTTCATGTTTGATGTTATTAGTGGTTTTTTGCCAGGCTTGTGGCTGTTGTGTGTCCTTGTCAAGCTCTTGAAATTTTGAAACAAAAGCCAAATAGACCAGAATGAATGAAAGAGCAAAAACTTTTCGCTGAGAGTAGTTTAACGGAGAGGACATTTATTAGACAGACTGGATAACAGATCGCATATTGGCCTTCTTTGAAAAGTCTGGACGAATTCGAACAATTTGCAAAAATATTTTTATTTTTTTTCAAAATAGTATGTATCAAAATCAAAACCACATTCGCTGTAAAATTAATTTAATGAATTAATTTACTGGACAACACGCAAAAATTTGTAATTTAAACACCGTGGATATCCCAAATTGACTTGCAACGGCGGATTGATCCAAAATGGCAAAGAATCTGGACAAAACAATGGAATCAGCCCCAATCCACAACAAAAACAATTTAAACATTTACTTTAAACAACAATTTCAACAATTAAAATCAATTGTTTACTTATTCAATCAATTTGTGAACGAATTGGACCAGCTTGAAGGCCAAAAATAATAATTGTGCCAAGTAAAAAAGATCAATAGCCAATAAAATGCGAAAGAGAAAGAGTGTCATTATGATGGATTTCACATTTTCACTGTTAAGCTATTTGAGATGCGAGATCGTATTTACAGAGAACATTAACTGTTCCACTACCAAGCCTCCATTTACGATCATTGCTCAGATATGCATGGTAACATGGATTCAAGCACTGCGTTATATGTGAGTATCTGTCATCAAAATTACTGTAGTCCATTTCTGTTCCATCCAACCAATTCCAGGACTTTGGATCTTCACACGAGGCGGAATCAGTAGGGGGCACCAGTCCAATTGAAACATAGCTCTGAACGTAAAATAAAACTAAAACACATCATAAGATGATCATAAGAGATTTTCAAGCCAAACCTAAAGCATCATTCTCTTCAGCGCTGTGAATTGAAGCCGCTTTAGAGAATGGAAACGTTTCTTCGCAAATTTCATAGACGTTCGTTCCATTGCACGTCTAAAACAAAAAAGGTCATTGTGATTGCTTTGAATATTATTTACTCTGTCGGCACGACGGTCGGCCCTGTGATCTGGATGATCGACAATCGTAAAACAAGCACTTGACTTTCCAAACGAGAACTCTTTCCATCCGTCTTGACATTTTGGATCATCTAGACAAGATTTTAGAGCCGCACGTCAAGCACAAAACCCACAAATCTTTTCAATATCCTCCATCGCGCTTTTGAAGCAGATGTCTTCATCTAATACCGTAACCCGATAGCCGAGCTCGTCCTTCACCGCCTCCTTCGTTCCATAGACCCTCCTGAACGCCGTGCAGCGCTTCGTCTTCTCGTTGAAGACGAGCGCCTTCGGAGGATCCGCCGCCCACGCGTCCACGCATTTCACCACCGACTCGCTCGTCGTGGAAGTCCCAGTGACGCCTTCAAACGTCATCCCCACCGAGAGCGGACGCACATAGCGGTGCGAGGCTACCTAAAGCCACATTTCAGAGGAAAATACGTTATGAAACTCGCCAAAAGTGGACCGATGACAGCGGCCACCATTAAAGAAGGGAGGCACATCTCCAACTGAAATGGCGGATCTCTGTCAGACCAAGAATTCCATTTTGCCACATCATCAGTTTGCCTGGAAACGCTTGTTTCCAGGCGTTATTTGGTCTTGGCGCATGCCAAACATGTTTTTAAAATCCCTGGATACAGACAAAGCTCTTAGCATTGAAGCATTGTGTGGTCGCGTTTCCATGACTGCTGAGGACAAAAGCTCCATTTTAGAGGTCTTCCAGAGGCCAAGGCCACACGGCAAATTTCACATTTTTTGTGTTATTTATTAGAGTACCGTATGCATAGATTATAAATGAATTTTGGCGTTGCTCAAAATGTGAAATCGACTTGCTACAGCGTGATTTCATTGCAGACCGTGCCCTGTAGATCTGCGGTTGTTAAATGAATGTCGATAAATGTATTATGTTCGACGATTGTCTGAAGCCTTGATTTCCATTTTCCAAAGGAGGTTTTTTTGTGGTGGTTTATAAAACAGAAAATTCAGCGATTTTAAATGTGAGAAGATTCCAGTAATCTTTATTTGTGCCACTTGCACCTCGATACCTTAAAATGCCTGAGAATAAACAAATTTGGACCAAAAAAAACAGAAAAAAACAAACAAATCAATGAATGCTTTGCGCTTTTAACGCTTCTCCTCAGATATTGGGACGTTGCCGGGTTGCGCGTTCTCCGACCAAGCAGAGGTTGTTTTTTTTCGGACCCTCGAGAGTTTCTTCAGTTTATTCGAGGTCGCAAACAAGATGCAGTCGTCAGAATGTCACAATTTTGGTAACGAACAGTCTGGAGTGTGTTGCACATACAGAACCCATGTTGGTTATTATTTGAAAATTATTATTTTTTAAATTCATCTATTTACCGTTGTTTAAACATTCAAAGCGTTCCGTAAAGATAAACCAAGTAAATACATAATATTAAACTATGCTAAGAAATTAAAATCTTGAATCTTAAATTGTAAGGGGCGTTGAATGACAATTTTTTATGTTGATTTTTAATATACGTTGATATATGTTGTTGTTGATATACAAAAATCAATTAAAAGAAATGTTTAAAATTAATTTTAAAAATCCAAAATCTTATTTAAAAAATCATTCAAAAATTAAATTTGTCCGATTTAAACGATGATGAATAAATCTTATTGTTGCACAGCAGGACCGCTCTAGAGGGTCTGCCAGAAAACTTTTAGACACTGCAAAAATTGCATCTTTTTAACTGAACCAAAAGCTATGTACATAATTGTAATAATTAATATTAATTTAACTGTGAACAATCTCTAAAAAATTATGTTGCAACAGTGTAACTAGCAACAAAATGAAGCGGAAGTTCGCAAAAAATAAAATAAAATTTTGTACTTTTTTGTTATTTTGTTAAAAATGTTATTTTGTATTTTGACGAAATGCTCAAGACATGCCACAATATCATCATCGGGCAAAGAGCGATACAAATTGTTTGAGGTCAAAATTGTACGTTGGGTGCCAACATTCTTCTCAAGTGAAATCGAAATCGAAGTGATACATATAACTGTTATGTTACTGTCATTTATTTATAAATTTCCGTTTATTTTAATGAATTAATATTCATAACATTTTTATCATTTTTAATCGAAAAACAGAATGGGATTCTAAAATGAAAAAAAAAATTACATTATAAATTTCGCAAGGCTTACTAAAGATACGTTTCAGTTAAAATGGCACAACCGCTTTTCTTTTGATTGTCAATTGGAAATTTGAATCGTTGTAGGTCAATCGTGAGTGAAAAGAACAAAAATCAATTAAAATTCAAAGAATTGTTTTATCGGAAAAATCAGTTTATTAAAGTAAGCTGCAGAATGCGAAGAGCTTTGTGAAAAAATGCTAGAAATAGAAAAAGTTCAATCAAATTGTGAAAACTTGCTATAAAAATACCTAAAATTAATTAAAGTTAAAATGGCTAAAGCAATTTATGAAAAATAATAAAATTATTAAATAACTTTTTTTGCAATTGTACAATAATTATTAAATTCGCACAGAACTGAACAAATAAAATGCGCACGCTGGCTGTAAAAATGGAAAAACCGTGTCTGGATGGATTGTGCACCCCCAAAAATGTGCATGTTTCAATTTTTGCAAAAATTCATGGCTGTCAAAATTCGTTTATTGCCACAAAACTAAAGTGATTAAATGCAGAAGCTGGCTGTAAATTATTTTATTGAATTAAAAGTTAATTTGAATACGTCATTGTAATGATCTCAAAGACAACACGCAAAATTTGTTATTAAAACACCCTGGCCAAATTGCCCGATTGTTGACCGATGGATTGCAACGATGGATTTATCCAAGATCGAAAACAAGCTGTGCAAAAAACAACAAAATTCCTGAACCTTATTTTTTAATTGTAAAAATCTGTTATAAAATTGGGAGTTGCGCTTGATCGTTTCTCTTTGTAACAAAAGCTAGGAAGCACGAAAAATGCAAGTTCACATGAAAAAATATAGTCGTTACTTAGGAGTGCCCTTGGCAAAAATCTATGTATAAAAGTTGTAAACAAGGAGCATTTAAGAACGAGGAGTTTGATAAATTATTTGAAATTCACAGATTTATGCGCTTGAATCATATGAAAATTCCGATCGTAACAAACGACAATTCCAAAATTTGCGCTTAATAAAGGCAAAAATAAAAGAAAAAATAAGCTCCAGTTAAAATGGCTAAAACAAGCTCTTTTGTTTTAATTGTCAATTTCAAATTTTAATTGTTAATTGTAATTAAAATCCAAATTTGTTTATTGCCACACAACTAGAGAAGTTAAATGCAGAAGGGATTAAACTGTTAAATTATTTATTTTATTTTATTAGAAAACTGTTCCCATTTCTAGAACTCGACGGCCAAATACAAACCCAAAAAAAATCCAAAAACGATGATGAACGACAATTCCACAGAATTCACAGTCAAAGAACAAAAATGTTAATTTAAAGCTTTTAGTATACCAATCCCGAAAAATGCAGCCCATTTTTGTGCATTTTGGCAAATTTGAGACAAAATTTTAAATAAATGTATACTTGAAATGCATACGCGCGTACAGAGTATTACACCTTTTCCGGACTGCAAAAAATAAAAGAGCAATTATAAAGTTTTGAGATGAAAGCTTGCTAAAAAAATTGGTTCCAATTGTAATTAAAATGGCTTAAATAAGCTTTTTACAAATACGGCATAACAAAAATCTTTTCTTGTCGGAAAATTTAGTTCTTTGAAAATAAAATGAAGCGCTCCACAATTATAAGAGAGTTTGAAAAAAATGATAAAATTGAATGGCAAACTCAGTTCAGACAGAATTCTATTATTATTTTACTTTGAAGATTAAGATAAACCAAAAATAACTAAATATTAGATTAAAAGTGCGTCGTTGCATCCAAAAAATTGTTTAATTTGATTGACTTTTGTGGAAAAATCGTTGAAACCGAGATTAACCAAAAATATTGGCGTCTCAGAATTGTTTACCTTGATTTTATTCTAGTAATCCCGAAGAATTTTGGCAAATTTGAGACAAATTAAATGAACACTAGAAATTTGGCCATTTCATTTGCACATCGCTTTTCCATTAAAAGGAGGAAAAAAGTCAAAAAAATAAAAAAAAATCAGAAAATTCTGTAATTTATGCTGATCGTTCGTTGTACGGTCAGTCAATTCAATGGTATACTGTAGGCGCCGTTTAAAGAACAAAGCCTCATAGAATGCTCGCCATAAAGCACCGCTTGAATTACTGTACACGTCATACTGTAGTGTTTAGATGTTTTATTTTAATAAATAAATTAATATTCTCCTGTCTACACGGCTCCTCCCTCCTCAGATCGAGTGATGGACGACCGCCTCAAACTGTCGAAGTTCAGTGAGATCTTTCATCGCGATGTGACCGTTGCGGTCGGAAATCCAACGACCGTTCATGCCGGGAATGCGGCTGGTCGGCTTTCCCCACGTCATTCCCTGGAAGAGGAGCACCTCGTCCACGTCCGACCACATTGCGTAGATGTGATCGGCCTCGCGGGTGGGATCCTGGTTCAGTTTCTCGAGGAATGTGGAGTAGTTTTTCTGTGTGCACGTGTTTGAAGAGGGGTAACCGCAGAGGAGCTGAAATGGAGGGAGAAATTGGTTAAAAATTACTGAAAATTGGAAAATAAATGAAGTGAAAAAATACAGCAAAAAATGATATTTTTAATATGGAGTTGGCCTTAAAAATACTGATTTTTTAAAGTTAATGTAAAATTAATGTCTCTAATTAATTATTCAAATTTTTAATTAAAAAATTTGTTTAAAAAATCCTTTAACACTGATTGAACAGATTGATTGATTGATCCTTTGAATTAATTTAAAATTAATAAAACTAATTAATTTTTTTAATTGAACAAATTTAAAAATGTCACAAATTCCCATTCCCAAAAATATTACAATTTTGCTCAAAAAGAAAATCATAAACAAAAATCTTCAAAAACCTAGAAAAATCAATACGAAATCTAAAAAAAATAATTTGAAAGCGTCCTAAGTTTTCGGAACTTTTGGTCAAAAATTAAATTTTCTGTTTAGCTTGATTTCCACCCTCACCTGATCATCGCACGTATACCCTGGATACAATCCATCCAACGCATTACACCACGCTGGGACAGTCTGCGCCAGCTGACACACACAGAGACCGTAGTTCGGGCCGGCGATTCCGAGAAAAGTGTCGACCTTGGCGGAGAGAGGTTCTCCCAGGCTGCAATTTCCGTCTGTGGCGATCAGCGTTCCTCCTTTCAGCGCTTTCCTGAAAATACAGTATACGTGTTAACTTTGAATCAGGGTACAAACAGAAAATTACCTGGTGAGAGGAACACCGACAGAATGCGCGATTATGTCAACTTTCGAGGCGCCGGTGTAGGCGAGCACAGATTCAACGAATTTCCTGATGGTCATCAGATAGCTGCAGGTGTGCATCGTGTTGTAGGAGTCAAGGACGTTGCCGGATCCCCACGTGTCGCCCCAGGTGGTCGAGTAGAGCTCCGCGTAGGTGTAGTTCTGCTCGAGAAAATACTGAATCGAGCGGGAGAAGCCGGTGGCGAGGGGCGCTTGGGTGTGGAGAGCGGCGTCGCCGTTTCCGTGGATGAAGATCACCGGCTCCTTGTTCACTTGCTGGTTCGGTTCGGTGCGACCGCCAAAACTCCCGTTGGGACCAATGTCCGGACGGTCAAAGTTCTCGCTTTCGTAGCCATTCGCAATCAGCCAATCCTGGAAAGGTGCGAGATTTTAGAAAATTGCACTAATTTTTAACAAAAATTTATTTAATTTAATTAAATATTTTTTAAAAAATGAAAAATTGTGCAAAAATAACTATGGAGTTTGGAAAATCGCGCTTTCAATTTCAAAAAATGAAAAAAATTTGAAAAAAAAAATTGATAAATTAAAAATTTAAATTAATTTTAAAATTAAAAAAATTGCCAAAATTGCTCTGCGTGCAAACGAATAACTAGGCTAAACCACAGCAGCACAACGCGGTTACCGTATAGTTAGCCTAAAACAAAACAAGCTTAAGGGCGGTAGGACCAAGTGTCAAGGTAGCCATGGCGCACATTCACGCGCTGCAGGATTTGTTCAAAGTATGTGACAATGTGCAAGATTCTAAAGTTATTTTTCCTGAACCCTCATGCTCATTGTTGTGAACTTGGTGCGTTTGCAAAGAAACCATAAAGCCAAAAATTAAGAAAATAAATAAGAATGGATGAAGGTTAGCTTGGCTGGCTACGCATTTGGTTTGCGGAATTATGTGCAAAAATCATAGCATTTTTACGTTGAATAGTCTGAGAAAATTGTTCCTTTCGTACCTACTCACACTCGAGCTTCCACGCTTCAAATTTAACGATTGCAGCACCCTTTTTAAACTGACAACCCATTTTCTATTCTCGTATTCAAAAAATCAACTTTAAATCAACGCCTGGTCATCACGGCTTCAAAGTGCCTGATCGCATTTCTATTCCTACTCACACTTGAGCTTCCGTCTCTTAATTTTCACGATTATAGCACCTTCTTTTAGCATTCAACTCAAAAACTAAAGCTGACACAATTAGTTCTTCTGTCTAATCTCTCTTATCGATGATTTGATTACCGCTAATCGCATCAATGAACCTGTTTGACCATCTTTATCCCAAAAGCTGCTTTCAAATCGTCAAAAAATCGCTTACCACAAAATCGCTAGTCAGCGTACCATAACTGCCTTAGTGGTTTAGTAACGAAGTTACTGGCTTACCCAGCTTCATAGAGCAACTCTTAGAGGCGTTTAACTTGAGCTGTCGCCAAACAGCCATGAACCAATTCACTAGGCACCAAATTGCACATCCCGTCCTAGCTCACACAACATACGCGAATCGTTTAGCAAAAAATCAAAAATTTAAAGTCGAAAAGTCTGAGAACATTGCTACTTTAGTTCCTACTCGAACTTGTTTACTTTCTATCCCACTTATCCATGATTTGGTTACCTCAATGAACCCGTTTGAGGATCTTCACGCCAAAAACGGCCTTCAAATCACAAAAAAATTGCTTACCACAAAATCGTTAGTCAGCGGACCCTTCGGACCACCCTTCTGCGCAGCGGCATACGGTAGGAGGAGAAGAAAGAGAGCAAGAAACTTCCTGAATCATCTATGCTACAACGAAGACAAAGCAGGGCTAACTCTACCTCAACGCGGTCGTCGTAGACATTCTCGAGTCGATCAGAAGCGGAATTCGAGCGCGGAGAGAGCGCGCGCGCGTTCTGTGTGGATAGTTGGATTTGCGCGGAGCCTGATGACCCGGATTTATTAGAGCGCCCTTGGGGGCGCGGCTCGCCTCCATAACTGGATCCAAGCCGGTTCCGTGCGCGCGCTCGTTGAAAGCGAAACATTCGAGAAGCGAGCGCGCGTCTCCGGCGACAAGTGCGAAACACTTTTGCCGGCTGGATCTGGATGCGCGCAGGATGCGCAGCGCGGAGAGGAGCGGGAGGTGCTGGAACAAAAGAAGAGCGATTTTATGTGACTGCTGCACTGCGAACATCTAACCTTTGACAGGTGGCGGCGGCGGCGGCGGTGGCTGAGAACGCGGAGCACAAAATCTGATACGAGGGGATTAGAACCGAGATTGTGTGCGCGCACTTGGGGCAGAAAAATCCACGTTTTCTTAGGTTCCTTTCCGGTGATCTTAGATGTCTCCAATTGCTGCCTTGCAGGACGCGAAGAAGACTGTCGAACGCAAAGTGAACTTTCTGTTTTTAATTAAAAATGCTTTTGGTGCTGCCAGTTAGTTGCCAGTTAGTTTGTCTGAGCAAAACAACAATCAAATCCTCAAAAAATTACGAAAATTGTAAGGATCAAAAACATAAATTTGGAGGTGGTGGCGTCTGAGAACGCGGAGCACAAAAAATCTGATGGCCGTTGACAACGCGGGATCAGCACCGAGATTGTCTGCGCAGCACTTGGGGCAGAAAAATCCAGGTTCCGTTAGCTTTCGGTTATCGTAGATCGCCGGATGGGACGTAAACGTAAATGTAAATGCAGACGTCTACGATGAGATAATGCTTTTTTGAAGCATGTGTCTGACTTAAACACCAAAAATCACCATTTTCAAAGAAATCGACATTTTCGCTTCGAGACCCAACCCAAACCTTACCAAACTATATATATTCCGGTAGATCTGCTCAAGGGCGATCGAATAAGCCCTCAATTGCTTAAATCAGTCCTGGAGCCGAACTTTTGTACATAAATTCATTTCGATTCTCAATTGCCACTTGCAGCAGACGTAAAGCGGGACGTTTTGTAGACCACATAGAAGTCGACCGCAAAGTGAACTTAATGAACTGTTTCTAATTAAAAATTTCGCTGTTTTTGGCATCCAAAGACTTGAAACCAGTGACCTTGCAATTGCAGCGTGCATTTGCTGATTATGGTGCGCAAAACAGATCAAAACTTTGAAAAATTCTTAAAATTCTACAGAGCAAAATCAAAAATTCGGAAATAATGTGTACTGTACTCTTATTAAATTGCACCTATGAGGATAATCGTGTGACGCGACTTGTCTTTAGTTCAACAGCTTGAGTGCAAACGACATTAACGCGAAATTTTTGAAATAAACGTTGTTTTTGAATTTTTTTTATTGTCTTCGTTTCTTATCTGTTTGTGGATCGCAGCGCTAAACAGCGCTTGTCAGGCAACAGAAAATTCAAAAAAAAAAATCAAGTATTTAATCGCCGGAGATGATTGTCATTTCAATAGCGTCTATGCCACTTGGGAGCATCTGACTTAAACGTATGGTGTTCGCCGTTTTCTGACATCTTCAGGTTGAAATTCCCACCGTATTTGGTCCATCCGTCGTTGTAGAACTTTGACTCGGTGTAGACCGCGTTCGCCCATTCTCTGGAGATTCAAGATTCAATTCTAGTCAACTGATCAGCACTCACCCATTCCGCCAGTAGTTCAGGCTCGTCTCCAACTCGAGCGAGCGCATCTTCCACCCTCCGCTTATCTTGTCCACAATTGTCTTCGGTTTCAGATTCACAAATAGAATGTTAGGATGAGAGATGCAGAGTTGATAGTCCTCAAACGATCCAGTAGCCGTAGCGCAAAGCCTCTCAGCTCTGTCAAAGCGTTGACCGTTGACGATCGTCTCCTGAAGCGATTGATTAACAAGTGGAAGATACCGTAATCAGCCTACAAATGTTTCAACGCGGCCTCTTTCGAACGCATTCCCAGAGCCGCCGTAATAGTCCGTCAGATCAGTCCACCAAATCAGGTGATTCGTCGCATTGAGCCAGCCAAACTCAAAGCGGATGTCGCAGTCCGTTCCAGCTCGATACGTGTCTTCCGTTTGCACCCTCCACTGAAAGATTACGGTGAACGAGAAAGCGAGGATACGGTAACAACGGACATTGAAAAGAGGAAGTACTCGCTGGAATTGTAGCGCGGGCCGTCGAAGGCGATCGCCACGGAGGAGACGAGCGCGAGCAGGACGATGAGGCGATGCATTCAAATGCAGTTTGACGACTGGATTGGCTCAAAAGCAGACGAAAGAGCGTACGGAATTGATGAGCGCAATCTGCCATCGCTGGAGCGACATTTTAAGATGGCATTTGGAGCTTCTCAAGGCGATCGTCCCACGCAGAGCCTCTTCAGGGAGCCGAGCTCAAAGAGCTGTGCTATTGAGTGGCGGCTTGAGCTAAAATCAGTGTTCTTCAGGTCGACAGAGTCGTCTGGTATGAATTTCTGGTCAGATTTCTGACTATCCTCGGAGATGGGTAATCGGCTAAAGAGACGACGAACGGAAAAACTTGGAATTTAGATTTAGAAATGTAGGAATTTTAGATCAGTCTTGACCGCTCCGGGAATCGATAAAACACGCCGCATGCCGAACGTCGCCATTTCACAGGGTCCAAACGAATTTGCCTGAGTTGTTAACGAATACTGTGAAACTCGAATCTGACCAATCGTTGAGCACCTGTCAACAAATAGCGCACTCGCAGTTTTCTACGAATTTTGTTCTTTCAGTGCTCCAAATCAGGTTGTTCGTTGCATTAAGCCAGTCGAAATCTTAAGCTTTTATTTCAAAAACCAGCCAATGAGCAAAAATCAGTCATAACGACCTTTCTTGACGCGAAAATCGTGTGTCAACGTGTGTCGCTCTCCTCTTTCTGACATCTTCAGATAGTACGTGCCATTGGGAATCTTCCGATCAGTCCATCCTTCATTCCGGTTGTTTGTGTTGCGGAAAACCGACTTTGTGAACTGCATGTGGTCGATCCAATTGCTGCAATTGATCTCGTTGAATGAAGAATCGCAGCTCTCGCCACTCACTCATCCTTCCAGTAGTTCACACTTGTCCACAACTCGAGTAAATACAACTTCCAGCCGTCCAGCCGCCCGTCACCACCGCGCATTTCAAAGAAAACAATGTTAGGACGCAGGAGGCACGAGTGGTATTCTCTGGAGGTTCGCGTTTGCTCGGTGCAGTTCTCCTCTGCGATATGAAAGACTCTATCCTGGCAGGTGCCCTTCTAAAGCGTTTTTTGAAGTGAGCGATACTGTAATCAACGCACAAAAGAGTCTACAGCTCCCATTTCGAATACGTGATCGAATCCGCTTTGAAATTCCATACTTTTGGTGCTCCAAATCAGGTGATCCGTCGCATTGAGCCAACCGAAATCGAAGCGAATGTCGCAGTCGGTCCCAGCGCGAAAGATGTCCGACGTGTGCACTTTCCACTGAAAGATTACGATATAATGGGGCTACGAGGATACGGTAGCTACCTTAAAGTAGAGGAAATAGTCGCTAGAGCGATAGCGTTTTCCGTTGTAGGCGAGCGCCAGAGAGAAGCCGAGCAGAAGGAGGACGACCAAGCGATGCATCCTCGCAGATGCTGTTTGGGTCGGGCAGATCGCCTTAAAAGACAGAAGAAGAATGGAGAGAATTGATGAGCTCAATGAGAGCGTCAAGGCCTTTCAGGATGGCATTTGGGAACAACGAAGACGTTCTGTCACGCACTTCCTCTTTGGACCGTTAAGGCTTCCCGTCGCCTTCCGTTTCGAGCCCTCATGCGAAGAGATGCCTTCATCTGACTCGCGCAATAGCAGCATTTAAGCGCCAAGAGAGCGAATATGAGGTTTTCAGTCATTTAGAGTGAAAGTTAGAGGTGCGGGTTTCGCATGGAAAATGTTGTTTTTGTGATTCTGGACTAACTTCTCGATCTTCAAAAAAAAAGTGAAATTTAGCATTGCAAAGTGCAAAGTTCAACCGACTCAAACATGCGATTTGAGATGCTACAGATGCTGATTTGGAAGGAAAAAGGCATCAAAAGACAGGGCAGAATTGATGAGCTCAATCAGAGCGTCCAAGGCGTGCATGCGGCACTTTGGGATGACATTTGAGAACAAAGAAGCCGGAACTCCAACTTAGCCCACAATTGGCACGATTTTCGCTCTTTTTTGGCATCCAAAGACTTGAAACCAGTGACTTTGAGACTAGTTTACAGTTTACAGTTCTTTATTTCAAAATCCAATTAATCAACGAACTTTTTTCACTTCGAGTCGTTGGTCATTTTTCGACTCCTTCAGGTAGAAAATACTACCACCAGGCTTCACCCATCCCTTATCGGGGTTCTCAGTGTTGCGGAAATCCGTCTGCGTGTGCTCCGCGGTAACCAAACCTCTGCAACATTAAACTCAAAAATTGCGGCTTCAATCACTCCAAAATCACTAACCCATTCTTCCGGTAGTTCAGACTCGTATGCAACTCGAGAGTATCGAGCTTCCACTCGGCCGCAGTGAATATAAGCCGTTTCTCTCCGGTCAACTCGAAGAAGACGATGTTGGGATGCACGAGGCAGGAGAGATATTCGCTGGAGGATTGCGTGTACTGCGCGCATCTCGCCTCTATGTAATCGAGATCACTGTATTTTTCTATCTAAAGTGGCTGTTTGAGTGAGCGACGCTTCAATCCACAAAACCCACAAAATTGTCTTCGTGGTCTTTCTCAAATCGGTCCTTGCGGTCGTTTCCACTGTAATAACGCATATTCTTGGTGGTCCAGACTCTTTCACCGCGTTCATTCAACCAACCAAAGTTGAACCGGATGTGGCGGTCCGTGCCAGCTCGACTAGTGTCCGCCGTGTGCGTTCTCCACTACAAAATCATGATATTGAAGAACAGGATTACGGTAGTTACCTCAAAGAGTAAGTCATATTCGCCGGTGTTGTAGCGTACGCCGTCGTAGGCGAGCGCCAGAGAGCAGCCGAGCAGAAGGAGGACGAAGGAGCGATGCATCCTCGTAGATGCTGGTTTGGATGGATCAGTTGCCTTAAAAAGGCATCGAATAGCCGGAGAGAATTGATGAGCTCAATCAGAGCGTCCAGGGCGTGCATGGGGCACTTTGGGGTGACATTTGAGAACAAAGAAGCCGGAATGGAAAGTGCTTCTTCTTCCGCTTTGATAATTTCTTTGTCTTTTCCCGTCTGTGGCTCCATCAAAGCCGCTGAACAGAATTTGAGCGCAGACAACTGGTAATCGTGACAAAATTAAAGTGTATATGCCGACTTGGGGCGGGAAATTGCCCAAATCTATAGCTTTATGGGTTGAATTGCAGATCCGAGTTGACAACCTAAAGCACAGACTGTGAGCTAGCAAATAAGCCCAAGATTGACAGACTTGATGCTATGTTTAGCACCAAAAATCGTATTCGAATGGATTTTTTCTCGTATTTTGGACATCAAAAGACTTCCGAAAAATGAGACGTGGCGATACGGCTGGAAGTTGCATCTACTCGAAATTTGGAATACTGTGAGGTGGTGCGTCAGAATACATAGACGTCTATGGCCCAATTGAATTTTTATTTATTTTTTAATGCTTTCTGGGTTAAAAACGGCTATACTTCATCGGGGCACCGTATCTCATGTGTTCATAATCGCGCTTTCCGGCCATCTTCAAGTTGTAGTGGCCTTCTCGCATCGTCCATCCGTCTTCACTGCGAGGACTGTTGATGAACTTTGACCCGGTGTAGACCGCGTTCGCCCATTCTCTGCAGAATCGAGAATTCGGTTTTAGGCCTAATCTACAGCAATGCTTACCCATTTCTCCAGTAGTTCAGGCTCGTCTCCAACTCGAGCAAGCTCATTTTCCATCCGCCCATGTCGAAGAGCTCGAAGAAACCGGGCGTTAACGGACTCAATTCGACGAACATGATGTTGGGACGCATGAGGCAGGATTGATATTCCTCGAACGAGCCGGTTTCCGCGGCACAGCGACTCTCAGCGTAGGCAAAGCGCTCGTCTTTGTAGATGGCGTGCTAAAGCAGTGTTCAGAGTGCGAGAACTACCGTAGTCGACTCACAAATTTGTTAACAACACCCCGTTCGAATGCGTTTTGGCGCGGGTATTGCCAGTCCATCTTCTCGGTCCACCAAATCAAGTGATTCGTCGCATTGCGCCATCCAAAGTCGAAACGCATTTGCGAGTCGGTGCCAGCGCCATAGACGTCCGCCGTGTGTACTTTCCACTACAAAAATATGACGAAAATGGCAGGATTACGGTAACTACCTGGTAGACGAGGAAATAATTGGTGGAATTGTAGCGCGGACCAGCGAAGCCGAGCGCCACGGAGCAGCTGAAGAGGAACAGACAGGTGAAGCGAAGCATCCTCCCAGACACAGATGACGATGCTAGAATTTGCGCAGATGGATTGAGCCAATTGCCTTAAAAAGAGAAGAAGGATGGGGAGAATTGATGCGTTCGATCAGTAGAAGGCGTAGGATGGAACTGAGTGTCTTCTAGAATCGTTACTCAACGCCGCTAGCCGCCGCTTTTCACTTTAAACGTTCCGCTGCGAACAACTGCGTCCACTTGAGTGAAACTACCGTAACCCAAACTACATTGCGAGTTAAAGTGGAAAACGGACGCAGAATTTGCTCAAACAAATTAGATTTTGGCTTACTAAACGCAACAAAGCATCTCACCATCGTTTTAATGTGCTGGATACAGGGACAGTTCAGAGAACAGCTGCTCAGTGGATTCCCGAACATCTGAGCAATACCAATTCTGTATTACTCGTCCTACCATTGGAACATTGTGAATTGTGGACCAGTGTGAGACTTATTGCGCGGCACGAACTCAGATATTGGCTTTGAGAGGCAAAAAAAATCACTTGATTTGATGGATTGAGAAAATGGATTGGCAAAATCTACCCCAAAGAGCATTCGAACCTAGAGTTATTAACAATTTGTAGGTTGATTACGGTATTTTGTACCCTGAACGTCGGTTTCAGATTAGAAAAACGTAAGAATATGGATTGCGCTCATTAAGTCCGTCTATCGAGTCATTGTAAGACGACGACGAGTTGTCAGTTCGCTATGTATCGCTACCTATAATGTAACCGATTAGCTCAAATCTGCAAGAAAAACGCATTTTTTATTTAACTTTTCAGCTCTCTAGCTTCCTTTACTTTATACGTAAAAGTCGTAGATCTTGTGCCTTTTCGGGAAACCGTGCATCATCACTTCGTGACCGTTCTTTTCGTTCATCTTCAGCAGATAGTAGCCCTCGCGCTGCGTCCATCCGTCATCCGTGTGCGGACTCGCGTAGAAATTGGATTTGCTTTTGAGCGCGTTCGCCCATTCTCTGCATCGTATTGAGAATTTAGTTTTAGGCCTAATCTACAGCAATGCTTACCCATTCCTCCAGTAGTTGAGGTTCGTCTCCAACTCGAGCAAGTACATCTTCCAGCCGCCCATGTCGAAGAGCTCGATGAAATGCTGCGTGTAGGGTTTCATTTTGACAAACATGATGTTGGGATGCAGAAGGCAGGATTGATATTCCGCGAACGCCTTCGTTTCCGCGGCACAGCGACTCTCAGCGTCAACGAACCGTTGTTCCTTGTAGATGGCGTGCTGAAAACTAAGTAAAAGGCGTGAGAACTACCGTAATCGACCCACAAATTTGTTCACAGAGCCCCGTTCGAGTGCACTCGACTGTGGGTATTGCCAATCCATGTTCTCAGTCCACCAAATCAAGTGATTCGTCGCATTGAGCCAGCCAAACTCAAAGCGCATATTCGAGTCGGTGCCAGCGCCATAGACGTCCGCGGTGTGCACTTTCCACTAGGAAAATGTAATAAAAAGTGGCAGGATTACGGTAGCTACCTGGTAGAAGAGGAAATAGTTGCTAGGGTTGTAGCGTGAGCCGTTGAAGGCGAGCGCCAGAGAGCAGCCGAAGAGCAGCAGGACCGTGAAGCGATGCATTCTCGCAGATGCTGTTTTGGCCGGAAAAATCGCCTTAAGAAGTCTTCCTCTGCTCTAAATTCTAAAATGTCAATTTTGAGCCACTTAACGCACTAATTACGATAATAAATTCCGTCTATCTCTTCAACGACTGATTCACACACAGCGCTCAAGGATGCGGAGCTGATTGCCTGCTTTGTGACGTTGAGCGCCACATCGCCACTTTAAAAATGAGCGTTCCAAGGCGAGTTGATGGAGCTACCGTAACCCAGTTGTTTATATTGTCAATTTTAGTGGAAGACAAAGGCGCGCCAACGTGGGCTCTAAACAGAGCTTTACGAGAACACCGTGGATGTTAAACTATGAAATGGGGCTATTAAGCCCATCATTAAAGGGCTCGGACCTCAAATTCGTCCAGACTGACCCAGAAAACACAGGTTGTGGCAATCTATGAGAAACAAAAAATATCGAGTTTTGCGGTTTGCGACTGGTCAGCAGATGACAACTTTTTTGCTTTTTTCGGTCAGTCAGCCACAACCTGTATTTCCTGGGTCAGTCTAGACCAATTTGAGGTCCGTGCCCGTTAATGATGGGTAAATAGCCCCATGTCATCGTTCCACTGTGATCTCGAAAAGCTCTGCTTACAATTAGTGCCCTCGTTGGCGCGCCGTCGTCTTCCACTAAAATTGACAAGATAAACAGCTGGGCTACGGTAGCTCTCTCAACTCGGTTTAGAGCGCTGACGGTTAACATGGAACGTGGCGCTCAACGCCGCAAACAGACAGGACAGACAGGCACACTACCCGCCTATCCTTCTTGTCTTGGGTTGTAGCGTGCGGTGGAGCAGAATTGAAGCGTTGCATTCTCAAGCACGCGGTGTGAAGCGCCTTTGTTCACAACTCCCCACTCCAAATGTCAACTAAATGCTCACCCACACTGAGCGCACTGATTGCGCTCATCAATTCCGTCTGCGGCGTCGCCGTCTCTTAAGACGATCGCCCCACACATCGCCGCCCGTCTTCCAGGATGAATCGCTTCGTCCTGCTCCTCGGCTGCTTCCTGGCGCTCGCCGCCGCGTCCCACTTTGACGGTCCGCGCTACAAAGCTATTCACTACTTTCTCAATTTCAAGGTAGCTACCGTAACCCAGCTGTTGTTGTAATCATTTCGGGTTTTCTAGTGGAAAACGCACACATCGGACGCCTACTTCTCGGGCACCAACTGCGATATTCGCTTCGATTTTGGCTGGTTGGACGCAGCGAATCGTCTCATCTGGTACACCAAAGGGTTCGATTTCCAGGACGGATGGTGGACGAATCCATTCGAAACGGGCACAAACGCTGAATTCGTAGGTTACGGTAGTCTGTGCGCGCGTTGAGAGCTCTCTTCTAGGAGACAAACTACGATAAGAAGCGCTATAGCGACGTGGAGATGCGCTGTTCGAACGCGTCGAGCGAGTACGAAGACTACCACAGATGCATTACCAGACCGAATATTCTCTTCTTCGAGCTGCGGCACCGCGGCATGAACGGCGACTGGAAGTTGTACATGATGGATTTGTGGACGACCCTGAACTACGTTAACCAGAATGGGTGAGTTGGAATCTGTGCCTTCTAGCACGTCTAACGTCGGTTCTTTGCTTCGACAGCGAGTTGAAGATAGCGGAACACACCTTGGACACGTTTAAGAACAAAGACGGATGGACCGGTGTGGACAGCAGCTGGTATTTGAAGTTGGGGCTGAATGGCGACAAATATTCGGTGTCACATGGTTGGCCTGCTTATGGCAAACAGTTTTAAACGAATAAATTCAATGATAAAAATGTGATTCTGCCTCAGCGATTCGAACCCTTGGCCTGTCGGGTCAGAGTCAGACTGCTAACCAGATAGGCCACAGACGCACTGAAAAGGAATGAGGTGCAATGCACTTGTATCCCTGTCCCTGTGTTTCGCACGTCTGAAATCCATGTACATCATTGTGTCCTGTGCGTTTCTGTGTCTAAAATCGGTTTTTTGACTCATTGTAAAGGATTAATTGAATAATAAAAAATTGCATTTTGTTTGGGGAATTGAACCCTTGGCCTTTCGGGTCCGAGTTAGACTGCTAACCAGTTAAACCACAGACGCACCATCTAGGATGCACGTGTAATGTTACTTATATCCCAATATCTTTATTCCTTTTTCTCAAAAACTCAAATAAAATTGTAATTATTATTTGTGCGCGCTCTCTGCGCTCGAATGCTGTTCTCCAACGCTTGGATGTCGATCCTGACGGAGCCTTTGTGCGTGAGGTAGTCCCCAAGCGTGGAATCGACTTCTGCTTGGCGACCGGCGCGTTTCCAACCTAACATCTCGCTCATTATCATCAGAATTCAGCGCAAATAGACTCACAGATGACGTACTCCCTCAGGTAGACACTCGAGCACACGGAACTCTCGACTGGAAGTTGGTGTTCGCGGAAAAATTCCAACAAATCGACCATCGAAGCGAAATTCAAGCCTTGTAGACTGCATTCGCCCGAGTTTTCGACTGTTATCCGCAGGTGCTTAAAGTGTACGGTATATTAGCGGGTTACGGTAGCTGTGGTTACCTTTGCTTTGTTGGAGTAGTTGAAAGTGAGGACGAATTCGCCCGGCCGCGTCTCCGATTGCCTGACGAGGAAGAGTCCATGACCGTCGACGCCGTTGTGCAGCACCAGCTGCGAGCTTTCGTTGCGGGACAGCCTAGCGTGGAACCTGACCGAACGTATGGGGTTTATTAATTGAGCCATAATTTTGTAGGGAATGAATTGAGGGAAATTTTGATTTTTGGGTGATTTAGCTCGATGAATGGCCCATTTTTGGGTTAACTCGTATCCTACCGTACATCAAGATTACGGTAGCTTTGCTCATTATTAAAGAATAGGTCAAATTTTCAAGTTTCAAGGTAACTAACCATGGATAGCTGTCCAAGCCGGGCGGAAAGCTGTTCAGCCAAACCGGAACTCGGTGCTCGTCGTTGAGTCTCGTCGAGGGAGAGGTCATCAATGATTGCACGTTGTTGAGAGATCGCGATGAAAAACCTGAAACGATGATCGATCACTTCGATCGCCTACACACGATTTACGATCCTGCAGAACGCGAATTTTGAGCAAAAAACGATTTTGCAAAGAAAGCTACGATTGATCATTTGCAATTTTGAATGATTGTGGTCTCAAAGCGATAGACGGGAGGGGTGAACTAACCCAAATTCGACTTTCGGATCAGATTGGACGACAACGGAAGCGACGGCTTCCTGCAGAGCGCGCGACTTCCGCCCGGTCGATTCGGGTCGACGATCGTCGGGTGGTTCCCGAGCGGAATGGAATCCCTGATTGCGCTGATCCACTGCGCGCACTCCTCGCGCGACTTGGTCTCGATGACGTATTCGGTGCCGTTGAACGCCTTCAGCACGAAAGTGCAGTCGGTGGAGTCCTCGAGCTCCGACGTCTCGCGCACCTCGGCGATCAGCAGACAGAAGATGCCCGATTTGGCCCTGTTGCTCTGAAATGAACCCGAATAGACCCTGAATCAGGGGCGCTCAACGTGCCTTTGGCGGCGAGTAAAACTCCAACAAGTAGCCGCCGCTCGTCTGCACCAGACAGAGACGCCCCTTCTGCCACGATTTCGTGTCGAGATCGAATCCTTGGAGGTAGCGGATGTGGCCCTCTCTCACCAGCTCGACCGTCTTCTTCGAGGCGAATTTCGACTTGAACCACGAAGCGCGTTTTGTGTGCGTGGAGACCGACGAGGAGAGCGACATCTGATCGGGAGAGACCGCCTGAAAGCGAGGTTTCTGTCAGGCCTCAAATGCGCGCCCAATTGCGGACTCACGTTGAAGTAATTTGACATTTCAGATTTGCATCGGAACAACGACGCTCCATAGGTCGAGGCTGGACGTTCTCGGGCTGAAATGGGGCTTTTACGTCCAGATAACGGGACAAACCAACAGATGTTGTGTGTCAGGCGGTTTCTCGGAATCGTTTCATTGACAAGTTGTAAACAACCTCCCCCACTTGATCTTCAAAACTCAGAGAGCAGACCGAACGTCTGGGATTTTCGAAAACAGACAAAACTACATGTGGAGGGTCAAAGACGAATTTTCCACCAAAAATCAAAAATGCATGTTAAATTACCAGAACGACGTGTCTAGATTACGGTAGTCTGACTCTCAAGCAGCCAAAAAAGGATCAAAATGAGAATTTAGAACTTCAAATAAGGCATACCATAACGAACTCACCGTTCTCCGTCGAGCGCCAAACCTTAATCGCCGGTTTCCGCTCCAAATTGAGCATCGAAACGAGCGTTTTCCTGAGATTCTGCGTGGGAGTCGGCTTCCTCCTTAACGTGGGCATCGGCGTCTCCTCGACCGCAACGGCGGCCGCAGCGGTGGCGGCGATGATCCTCGGGGTCCAGCGAATCGATCCGCCAATTCGGCGGAGAAAACGCGACAAAACGTGTCGATCACATCGTCAATGGGGGGCGCGCCTCGTTTACTCAAATTCTGCGCGGCGAATCCGCTCCACGACGCTTCAAAATTGTAGGCGACCGAGCGCGCGTACTGCTCACAGAAATGGGTCCATCGATCGGCTTCGGAAACGCAGAATTCGGTCGGAATCGCGAGCGTTGGATGATTGTGGGCGCTCGTCGGAGGAGTCATCTCTGGACTGCCGGGCGGCGGCGTGTCTTAGGACGGCACAGCAGCAGTAGCAGCACAGTGAGGACGATGATGACAGTTGGTGGTCGCGGCGGTGGGCCATCACCTGCGCCGCCCGGGAATTCCACATTCCCGGGCGGCGACGACGACGACGACGTTGAGGGGGAGGGTCGTCAGCTCCATTTTTGCCGCTCGAATTCGACCCAAACTGTAGGCTGTGAAAGAATGTGCGTGAGAGCGGTTTTCGGCGCTTCGGATTGATGACCGGAAGCCTCAAGGAGGTTGGAATCGCGTGTTGCGGAATCGCTGCAAAAACTGATCGATCGGCGGCCGCAGCTTCCGGCGATCAACCGCCGGAGCGCCATTTGATTGGAACAGATGCTGCAAACATTCCGGTGACAATACGTGCAAATCGACGCGAAAATGAACTTTTTGAGAGAGGGGGAGAATGAAAAAGGGACAAAGAAGTCGGGAATTACGTGATCCTGAAGGGCAAAGTCGATTTTATGACTTTTCAAGTTGCTTAGAGGTCATTTTTGATCGCCTGACACACAACATCTGTTGGTTTGTCCCCTGTCTGGACGTATAAGCCCCATTTCAGCCCGAGAACGTCCAGCCTCGACCTATGGAGCGTCGTTGTTCCGATGCAAATCTGAAATGTCAAATTACTTCAACGTGAGTCCGCAATTGGGCGCGCATTTGAGGCTTACAGAAGCCTCGCTTTCAGGCGGTCTCTCCCGACCAGATGTCGCTCTCCTCGTCGGTCTCCACGCACACAAAACGCGCCTCGTGGTTCAAGTCGAAATTCGCCTCGAGGAAGACGGTCGAGCTGGTGAGAGAGGGCCACGTCCGCTACCTCCAAGGATTCGATCTCGACACGAAATCGTGGCAGAAGGGGCGTCTCTGTCTGGTGCAGACGAGCGGCGGCTACTTGTTGGAGTTTTACTCGCCGCCAAAGGCACGTTGAGCGCCCCTGATTCAGGGTCTATTCGGGTTCATTTCAGAGCAACAGGGCCAAATCGGGCATCTTCTGTCTGCTGATCGCCGAGGTGCGCGAGACGTCGGAGCTCGAGGACTCCACCGACTGCACTTTCGTGCTGAAGGCGTTCAACGGCACCGAATACGTCATCGAGACCAAGTCGCGCGAGGAGTGCGCGCAGTGGATCAGCGCAATCAGGGATTCCATTCCGCTCGGGAACCACCCGACCATCGTCGACCCGAATCGACCGGGCGGAAGTCGCGCGCTCTGCAGGAAGCCGTCGCTTCCGTTGTCGTCCAATCTGATCAGAAA
Source organism: Steinernema feltiae (assembly GCA_007213375.1). Taxonomy (NCBI): domain Eukaryota; kingdom Metazoa; phylum Nematoda; class Chromadorea; order Rhabditida; family Steinernematidae; genus Steinernema; species Steinernema feltiae. The sequence continues at coordinate 52,043 of MQUG01003494.1, forward strand.
GTCGAATTTGGGTTAGTTCACCCCTCCATCGCTTTGAGACCACAATCTAGAAGCGCAATTTCTCGCTTCCTGATCTCTTGATCTTTCCGTCTCATGAATGAGACGCGGCCATATTGATTAAACGCTGTGTACTACAACGCAATCGCAACATCACTTCCCTCAACTGTCACTCACAAAGCGCCACCGCCGCCATCTGCTTCGGTGATGTGCACTTTCCTCCCAAATGCACTTTAGAGACCAGCGGCGGGGCACCAACGCCGCTCTCAGAAATGCAAATTCCGGCTGTTGGATGCCTGTGCTTGATTTATGATCGCTTAGCGTTAGCGGCACACCGCATAGCACAGTTTTTTGTCTTCAATTTTTCGCTTTTTGTGTAACTCGATCCGCTTCCGCTTTGTCAAAATTTGCCGAATTTACGAACATCAAAGTCCAGCAGCGCTAATTGGAGCTTCGGATCAGCGGGGAGCGAGCATCAGCGCACAGAGATGAGCAATTCGAAGATGTTTGTAAACAGCGCGCTCCCTCGTTTCCGGTGGCACCGGCGGCGCATGACGCTCGCTCGCTGTCAGCATCACACTCCGCCGGACAGGCAGGTGCTGCTGAAGGGAGCCGTGTTTTGATCATAAATTGTGATTCAGCGATTTGTCGCAACATTTGGACGTTTAACGCCGATTTGCAGCGGTCGGCGAGGCCTAATCGGTCGTTATTTGTCGATTTTCAGGGGGATTTTGAACGGAAAATAAGATTTTAAGGCGATTTTTGAGTTTTGAAGATAAAGTGGGGGAGGTTGTTTACAACTTGTCAATGAAACAATTCCGAGAAATCGCCCGACACACAACATCTGTTGGTTTATACTTCTAAACAAGCTTTTAAAAAACAAAGGTTGAGTTTTGACAAAAAAATAAAATTCCTCCAACCGGACTCGAACCTCCATCGATCGTTTTGTAGAGAAGCACGTTACCACTCAACTAAACAGTCACTGTCTGAAGGCGGGACCACTCGCGCATGCTGTCTGTAGTCGAATGGTTAGCACTGTTGTCTGTCGCGCAAGAAGTCACAGGTTCGAATTCCGATGGAAGTTTTTATTTTTTTATTTGCTGTTCTGTTAGTGCTCTTGGTTAGTGATTTATAGCCCGCATACGATTCTAGACTTTTGTGACTGCACGTATCCAATCCTGTGAGATGTCAATGAAACAACCACCTGACACACAACCTTTGTTGGTTTGTCCGTCTGAACAATGCCTCGGAGGTTATAAAAAACAAAGTTTGAGTTTTGACAAAAAATAAAGTTCCTTCATCCGGACTCGAACCTCCGTCGATCGTTTTGTAGACAAGCACGTTACCACTCAACTAAACTGTCACTGTCTGAAGGTGGGACCACTCGCGCATGCTGTCTGTAGTCGAATGGTTAGCACTGTTGTCTGTCGCGCAAGAGGTCACAGGTTCGAATTCCGAGAAAACTCATATTTTTATATGCTCTTCTCTGGCTGCTCTGGTTTGTGATTTATAGCCCGCATACGATTCTAGACTTTTTGTGACTGCACTCCACTTAGTGAGAAATGTTGAAAACGTGGAAAAACGAAACAAAGATCTCCTTCTGATTTATCGTCCAAAATGGTTGAAAAAACCCGTGATTGAGTGCTCCTGACGTGGGCGCACATAGCGACGCGTGGCGAATCGTTTTTATTCTTGTTCTCACAATAAGCGACAATTTTCCCGTTTCCGACACGATTTACGCTTCCGCGCGCTTATGAATGCCATCGTCGTTGATAAAGTTACTGTAGCAGAGATATTTCGCAAATTCCGAGTGATTAGGCGTGTTCGCGCGCTTCACTTTCATCGAAACGAACGGTTTCAGCTGCAAATCGACCTGAAATTCATCGATTAGTCTAGACTGCGCACACGTATATAGATCACCTACCGTAGCGCTGAGCTGCAGGGTTGTGAGGAGAAATTGAAACTTGGTAGCGATTCGATAGGAATTGAATGTAATTGTTGTACGATCGATAGAATTGTTTCGCTGATGCGCCCATAGCATTCTGAAAAGAGGGCGTTATAGACGAAAGGATACGGTAGACTTACCTTCGCTCAAATACGGAGTGTCGGCGATGACAAACTGAAATTGCTCCCGGAACGAATCGTCGATTTTTGGCGCGAAAATGTCAAATTTCTCAAAAATCCCCGTATATTTCTCCGCGAAGCGTTCATCGACATCGAATAGCGTGATTCTGACCTGTCCAGTCTTTACTTCCTGCAAGATTACGGTATGAATGAGGGTGTTTTTTAGAAATTGACTTACCGTAGTTTCCAAGAACGCCTCAACCAACGACGGACAGCACACACACGCGACTCGATCGTAGCCAGGATAGCCTTGATTGTTCTCCTCATCAGTTGACGTCTCCCCACCGCTGCTGCTCGTCTCGGGAATCGTCTCCTCCCGACACTCGTAATAATCCTCCTCGCTCTCCAGCTCCGACGCCGGAAGCGGCTCGGGCGCAATCTCAACTCCGCGGTTCGGCAACGCTTCATCATCGAGCAACGCAGGCGCCCACGCCGTGGGTGGTCGATCGCGACCGCCGGGAATCCAACCTCTCTCGACGTACAATCGCCGCTCAGCCAGATCCGCTTGACGCACCGCGACCAAATCGTGCTCGTACCTCACTCGCTGCTCCTCGATCAGCCGAAGCCTCGCGTTCTCACGCTGCTGCCACGCGTCTCGATTGCGCGCGTCTCTCGCCAGCTTTCGGCTCCGTTTGCCCGCCTTTCGCTCCTCTCGCCTCGCTCGCAACATCTCCCGGATTCGCGCTTCTCTGCGTAGTCGCTCAACGCGATCTTCGCGCGTTTCCAGCGCGTCTCGGATCTTCCGCGCTCGTCTCCTCCCCGTTCTGTCGTGCTTGAATCGGTCTTCGCGGAATTTTCGCAAATTCTCCAGGCAGCAATCCACCAGCTTCCTCGCGGTCGCCTTCGTATACCAGAATTGGTTCAATTCGCGTTTCTCTGGCACTCCGAGCGCGCTCTCGCCGCCCTCCCACCACTGTCTCTCGAAATTCCGCAGCTCGCGCTCCATCTCCAGCTGCTCCTCGGCGCTAGGCGCTTTCTCTCCGCAGCTCGTGTCCAGTCGCACAGCGTAGCTGGAAGCCGGTTGCAGTTTCACCGGTCTACGCGTCTTCGTCGTCTGCCGGACGGCGGGCTGCTGCTCGTAGCGCTGACGTCGCCGTCGCCGAACGTGGAATCCCGCGCGTTCCACAAATTCTTCGTTGAGTTCGACTTGCGGAAAGCGAAATCGGTGCAGCATGTCGTGCGGGAGATTCATTCCAGCCATGCCGTCCTCGAATATTGCCTCTGCGACGTCGGCGGCGCCTCGACGGTGACGTCGCACCTCCAGCTCCTCGTGTTCCATTATCTGGTCGCGCAGCACTCCTTCCCACAGGATTTCGTCCTCTCGGCGCCATCTTCCCGGCTCCATCAGACCGCGTTCCATTGCTTCACGCATCTGTCGTCTCACTCGTTGCTGCAGCTCCTCGATCGCCGGTCTTGGAACCGCATCTTCGTCCCCAGAGCCTGGCAAGAACATGGCGGCGTCCGCATTTCCACCATCGGAATTGCCGCCCGAATCGGAGTCTGATTCTGAAGCGGGCGCATGCCTCACAACAAGCCGTCGGCGGCGTCCACGGCCAACTTCCTGAATTTCATCATCGGAGATCATCACGCGTTGCATGGAAATCGAAGAGCACGGTGTGGTGAACGTTTATGCGCAGTGATGCAAGAGAAATTCACACAAATCGCATCGCTTTCCCGGTAAATAGTAACCACAATTTGTGATTCGCTGCTTCACCAGTGCCAAAAGCGACCGTCATCAGTGATTACAAAACCGAAAGTGAAAAACCAAAAAAGCTGTCAGCAAACGAAGCAGAAGAATGTTTCGCGGATTTATTGCCAGTCTTCGACCGAGCTGTTTCCAAAATTGGATCTTCAGCAGATGAGCCTCGGATCAATCCATTTATACCCAGAGGGTTCCAAAAATTATCAAGATGGCGATTCTGTAGAATTGTCAGGTTTATATCACCTCTCGGCGTCGTGTCTACGCATCGTCGTACAGATGTCTGCGCAGAGAAGTGAGAGTAACTGCAACTGTCTCGTCTCCGTCCTCCAGCCTCAGCAGCGCACCGCAAAGTCGTCATCCGTGATGGCGTTGCCGATGGACAGAGGAAAAAGACAACGAGAAGTACAAGAGAGGCGGGCGCAATCGACGGAAAAGCGAAAGAAAAAGAGACAATGAGGTGTTAACACTGCGTTGCGTCTACTCTCACTTCTCTGCGCAGACATCTGCACGACGATGCGTAGACACGACGTCGAGAGGTGATATAAAACCGGACAATTCTACTGAATCGACATCTTGATGAATTTTTGGAACCCTCACGGGTATAAACGGATTGATCCGAGGCTCACCTGCTGAAGATCCAATTTTTGGAAACCGCTCGGTCGAAAGACTGGGCAAATAAACCAACACTGTACCGGCCTTTCCGCAGGATGAAACAAATCTCGATTACAACAAATAGCCCTGAAACATGCAGACGACTTCTCCATTTAATCCAAGAAAACTACCAAGACTGGAACCCGCAGCAATCATCGTTGCCTGCTTTTAAGCCAACCACATTTACAAACAAACATTTATCCGCACAACGCAAACACAAAGTTACTCGAACAAATAACAAAGCACGGTAGTAATATTCAACATGTTCAACAGCCGGCTGGTTCCACTAGGCAGTACAGTCACGGGAAATGTGACCAGTCTGGTTGCACTTGTAGCAGGTTTGAGTACGTGGTTGAGGGCATTCACGCGAGATGTGTCCGTTCTCGTTGCAGTTGTAGCACTTCTGTCCGCCACCACCATATCCGCCGCCGCCGCCACCACCACCACCGCTGGGGCAGTCACGCGAGATGTGACCCTGCTCGCCGCACTTGAAGCAAGCTCCACCGCCACCGCCACCGCTGCGACGGGTGGGACAATCACGAGAGATGTGGCCAGCTTCGCCACAGTTGTAGCAAGAGCCTAAAAATTAGGATATAATCAGATCCAACAAAGAAACTACTTACGTCCACCGCCGCCATAGCCTCCACCGCCGCCACCACCACCGCTGCTGGTACAGTCACGAGAGAAGTGACCTTGCTCGCCGCACTTGTAGCATCCGTCGCTCATGGTTGCAAGTTTTGTCGATGCTGAACACAGTTGAGAGTATATGTAATTGACCAGAAATCATGAAACAAAGATACACAAACAACCGAATCCACGTGTAAAAAAACAAAAAATCTACAAATGATGCAATCGCCGCAACCAACCATCGTCGCATATGAGAGCAACACAAGCTGGCGGCCGCCGCAAAGCACGTAAATTTTAACAACGATGAAAATCACCACAAAACAGCACAGAATCAAGACGCCACACATCCAGCGCTATCACAACAACGTTCGGCAGTTATAAAATTCCAATCCAACATCTGATCGTGAATTTCCTCCGTGGCCAACAAGCAAGCAAGTGGACTGAGTATCATTCGCGGGGATCATTTGGTGCGTTTAAACAAACTGAATTCCAGTTGAGACCTCTCGGAAACGTATTATTCGCACGTTTCCCTTTATCAGTCACAGCGAAATGAAGGATTACGGAGCGAAAAGCGCAGAACTGTGCCTCGTTGTGATCGTGGTTGTTACGCCTCCGCTGCGCAATGTTTAAACGCACCAAATGATCCCCGCGAATGATACTCAGTCCACTTGCTTGCTTGTTGGCCACGGAGGAAATTCACGATCAGATGTTGGATTGGAATTTTATAACTGCCGAACGTTGTTGTGATAGCGCTGGATGTGTGGCGTCCTGATTCTGTGCTGTTTTGTGGTGATTTTCATCGTTGTTAAAATTTACGTGCTTTGCGGCGGCCGCCAGCTTGTGTTCCTCTCATATGCGACGATGGTTGGTTGCGGCGATTGCATCATTTGTAGATTTTTTGTTTTTTTACACGTGGATTCGGTTGTTTGTGTATCTTTGTTTCATGATTTCTGGTCAATTACATATACTCTCAACTGTGTTCAGCATCGACAAAACTTGCAACCATGAGCGACGGATGCTACAAGTGCGGCGAGCAAGGTCACTTCTCTCGTGACTGTACCAGCAGCGGTGGTAGTGGCGGCGGTGGAGGCTATGGCGGCGGTGGACGTAAGTTAATTCTGTGTTCAATCTGATTCTATCCTCTATTTTTAGGCTCTTGCTACAACTGTGGCGAAGCTGGCCACATCTCTCGTGATTGTCCCACTCGTCGCAGCGGCGGCGGTGGTGGCGGTGGAGCTTGTTTCAAGTGCGGCGAGCAGGGTCACATTTCGCGTGACTGCCCCAGCGGTGGTAGTGGTGGCGGATATGGTGGTGGCGGACAGAAGTGCTACAACTGCAACGAGAACGGACACATCTCGCGTGAATGCCCTCAGCCACGTACTCAAACCTGCTACAAGTGCAACCAGACTGGTCACATTTCCCGTGACTGTACTGCTTAGTGGAACCAGCCGGCTGTTGAACATGTTGAATATTACTACCGTGCTTTGTTAGCGTTGTGCGGATAAATTTGTTTGTAAATGTGGTTGGCTTAAAAGCAGGCAAGATGGTTGATGCGGCTTGTTAGTTTTCCTGGATTGGATGAAGAAGTCCTCTGCATGTTTCAGGGCTATTTGTGGTTTATTTACCCAGCAGCGAATCACAAATTGTGGTTACTATTTAGCGGAAGAATGTTTAGCGGATTTATTTGCCCAGTCTTTCGATCGGGCGGTTTCCAAAAATTGGGATCTTCAGCAGATGAGCCTAGGATCAATCCATTTATACCCGTGAGGTTCCAAAAATTAATCAAGATACCGATTCAGTAGAATTGTTAGGTTAATATCACTTGTCGGCGCCGTGTCTGCGCATCGTCTTGTAGAAGTCTGCGCAGAGAAGTGAGAGTAACCGCAACGCAGTGTTAACACCTCACTGTCTTTTTTCTTTCGCTTTTCCGTCGATTGCGCCAGTTCTCTAGGACTTCTTCTCGTTCTCTCGGCTTCGCCATCACGGATGGCGACTTTGCGGCGCGCTGCTTAGGCCGACGGACGGAGACGAGACGCGATTGCAGTTACTCTCACTGTATTGTAGCGGGTTATATTGTAGCAGGGTGGTACTGTGCTATAACGAACTGAATCGCCATCTTGATGAATTTTTGGAACCCTCACGGGTATAAATGGATTGATCCTAGGCTCATCTGCTGAAGATCCCAATTTTTGGAAACCGCCCGATCGAAAGACTGGGCAAATAAATCCGCTAAACATTCTTCCGCTTTGTTTGCTGACAATTTTTTTGTTTTTTCAGTTTTTTTCACTGTTCGGTTTTCCAATCACTGATGACGGTCGCTTTTGGCACTGGTGAAGCAGCGAATCACAAATTGTGGTTACTATTTACCGGGAAAGCGATGCGATTTGTGTGAATTTCTCTTGCATCACTGCGCATAAACGTTCACCACACCGTGCTCTTCGATTTCCATGCAACGCGTGATGATCTCCGATGATGAAATTCAGGAAGTTGGCCGTGGACGCCGCCGACGGCTTGTTGTGAGGCATGCGCCCGCTTCAGAATCAGACTCCGATTCGGGCGGCAATTCCGATGGTGGAAATGCGGACGCCGCCATGTTCTTGCCAGGCTCTGGGGACGAAGATGCGGTTCCAAGACCGGCGATCGAGGAGCTGCAGCAACGAGTGAGACGACAGATGCGTGAAGCAATGGAACGCGGTCTGATGGAGCCGGGAAGATGGCGCCGAGAGGACGAAATCCTGTGGGAAGGAGTGCTGCGCGACCAGATAATGGAACACGAGGAGCTGGAGGTGCGACGTCACCGTCGAGGCGCCGCCGACGTCGCAGAGGCAATATTCGAGGACGGCATGGCTGGAATGAATCTCCCGCACGACATGCTGCACCGATTTCGCTTTCCGCAAGTCGAACTCAACGAAGAATTTGTGGAACGCGCGGGATTCCACGTTCGGCGACGACGAAGACGCGTAGACCGGTGAAACTGCAACCGGCTTCCAGCTACGCTGTGCGACTGGACACGAGCTGCGGAGAGAAAGCGCCTAGCGCCGAGGAGCAGCTGGAGATGGAGCGCGAGCTGCGGAATTTCGAGAGACAGTGGTGGGAGGGCGGCGAGAGCGCGCTCGGAGTGCCAGAGAAACGCGAATTGAACCAATTCTGGTATACGAAGGCGACCGCGAGGAAGCTGGTGGATTGCTGCCTGGAGAATTTGCGAAAATTCCGCGAAGACCGATTCAAGCACGACAGAACGGGGAGGAGACGAGCGCGGAAGATCCGAGACGCGCTGGAAACGCGCGAAGATCGCGTTGAGCGACTACGCAGAGAAGCGCGAATCCGGGAGATGTTGCGAGCGAGGCGAGAGGAGCGAAAGGTGGGCAAACGGAGCCGAAAGCTGGCGAGAGACGCGCGCAATCGAGACGCGTGGCAGCAGCGTGAGAACGCGAGGCTTCGGCTGATCGAGGAGCAGCGAGTGAGGTACGAGCACGATTTGGTCGCGGTGCGTCAAGCGGATCTGGCTGAGCGGCGATTGTACGTCGAGAGAGGTTGGATTCCCGGCGGTCGCGATCGACCACCCACGGCGTGGGCGCCTGCGTTGCTCGATGATGAAGCGTTGCCGAACCGCGGAGTTGAGATTGCGCCCGAGCCGCTTCCGGCGTCGGAGCTGGAGAGCGAGGAGGATTATTACGAGTGTCGGGAGGAGACGATTCCCGAGACGAGCAGCAGCGGTGGGGAGACGTCAACTGATGAGGAGAACAATCAAGGCTATCCGGGCTACGATCGAGTCGCGTGCGTGTGCTGCCCGTCTTTGGTTGAGGCCTTTTTGGAAACTACGGTAAGTCAATTTCTAAAAAACACCCTCATTCATACCGTAATCTTGCAGGAAGTAAAGACTGGACAGGTCAGAATCACGCTATTCGACGTCGATGAACGCTTCGCGGAGAAATATCCGGGAATTTTCGAGAAATTTAACATTTTCGCGCCAAAAATCAACGATTCGTTCCGGGAGCAATTTCAGTTTGTCATCGCCGATACTCCGTATTTGACCGAAGGTAAGTCTACCGTATCCTTTCGTCTATAACGCCCTCTTTTCAGAATGCTATGGGCGCATCAGCGAAACAATTCAATTTCTATCGAATCCGCTACCAAAGTTTCAATTTCTCCTCACAACCCTGCAGCTCAGCGCTACGGTAGATGATCTACATACATGCGCGCAGTCTAGACTAATCGATGAATTTCAGGTCGATTTGCAGTTGAAACCGTTCGTTTCTATGAAAGTGAAGCGTGCGAACACGCCTAATCACTCGGAATTTGCGAAATATCTCTGCTACAGTAACTTTATCAACGACGATGGCATTCATAAGCGCTCTGAAGAGTGAATTGTGTCGGAAACGGGAAATTGTCGCTTATTGTGAGAACAGAAGAATAAAAACGATTCGCCACGCGTCGCTCGCTCGTTAATCATATGAGCGCCCACGTCAGAAGCACTCAATCACGGGTTTTTTAACCATTTTGGACGATAAATCACTAAAGTAGCGTATAAAACCAGTCCGTCACCGTCACCGTCGCCGTCATCGTGTACAAAAGTTCGCCGTCACCGTCGGAAATGACGGTGCCGTCACCGTCACCGTCATTTTGACGGTCAACTTATGTACACGTACAACGTCGTGCCCACCGGTTGAAAACGAAAAATTCGAATCGTTTCGAATTTCTGTCCGTCACCGCTTCCGTCATTTTTGAAAAACTGGTGTTTCCACTCGATTTGGTCATGTTTGGGGTAGTTTTTCGCGCTTTTTTCGATAAATCAGCGATTCAATTTGTTTTTAGCATGTTTTGGGTGGTTTTTAGCGCCTTTTTCGAAAAAGTTGAAAAGTTTAACATTGTTTGAAACGGCATATTTGATCTCAAAATGGTTGAAATAGCATGTAAAAAGTGTTTGTTGTCAAAAAAACTGAAATTTGCCATTTTCGATTTTCACACCCTAGGGGGGGAGTACATGGTCCGGAAACGGGTTGAGTTTTGGAAATTGAAACCGATTGTGCTGAAACAGTGGCAGAATGGGTAAGCGAGGCTGCTGAAATGGATGAAAAGATTGTCAGAGTGTCTCACATCTTCTGAGAAGGGAATGAATTTCGCGATGACGGGGTGTACATAAGTCACGACGGTGACGGCACCGTCATCGGTTATATCATACGTGTACATAACAGCCGCCGTCGAAATAACGGTGACGGTGACGGAAGTGGTTTTATACGTAGCTTAACAAGTATAAAGTATAAAAATGAGGAAATTACCAAACGAATTTCAAAACTTCTAATTTAATAGCAACGGCGCGGCGCGCAAAACTGAACCTTTCGTAAATCCGCATGCTCAACTGTCATTGGTTGATCAGGCTGATCGCCTCCAGATAGACTCTCTATTTGTTTCACCTTTGTGAGAAATCGTTTAATAACAAGAAACAACAAACCAATGTAACAAATTTCCCCATCTTTAACAACAACAAACAACTGGTTAATTCAACTTCTTCAACAACACAGCAGCGCCCTTGTTCTTATATTTCGCTATGTGCGAGGGCTTGATCGCACTCTTTACGGCCTTTTGCGCTTTCGAGCTTCCGTGCTCGATCATCGCAACGAGCACAAAACATCCCTTCTGGCATCCAATGAAGGACTGAAGTTGCTCGGTGGGGAGTTCCGCTAAATAGTCGCTCAGTTTCACAGCATTTTGCGGATCGGAGCGGATGATTCTGGTGATCGTCAAGTGCGTGAACATATCTTCTACGACGTGATAGTGGTCGCTGTTCATCGGGATGAATTCGTCGGCCGCGATCTCCTTGATCGATTCATAGCATTGCGAGCGAAGTTCGTCACTGATTTTGCGTTCGAACAAGTCTTTCGGACCTGAAACGGTGAAAATAAAGCTCGCGTTGCTTCGATATCAAGTTCTTACCCGATTTCTCGAGAGTGCAGCGAACCAGATCAACAGTCAGAGAATTGTAGAGCAATTCGCGCATGTTGGCTGCCATGTAGACCATCAGAGGCTCCACAATTCCTTCAAAGAGCTCACTATACCTATCCGCAGGCGCTTTTTTGCTGTGTGGATTTCCGTCGCCCTGCAAAAACACAGCTAGAACCAACAACAGGCACGATTTCGAACCTGTGCAATGATTTCCAGAAAAGCTTTCAAGAAATAACTTTCATCGCGAGGATTAACGAGATAGTGGAGGACCTTTTGTCCAAACTTGTCCTCGGCGACTTCACCAATAGAATTGCCAATCTCCTAAAAATTTCAACTTGTAGGAAAGAACGTAGATGAGAGCTTACGGTGATAATGTGCTTGTTGACTAATACAGTATCATCGACAGCATCGAAAATCGCGAGCAAGACTCGGTGCCCGTAGCGCTCGCGGCATGCGGCGACCACACACCCCTTCAAGTTCTTTACAATCAACTTGCGCTCCTTTGCGGGAGCATGCCAAACGCATTGCATGCTCACGTAGGCTCCGTCCGGTGTATGTAGGATTTCAGGAATCCGTTCAATGATCGAAGTGATAAGAGAAGTTCGCTCATCCGCTTCGCAGTGAGCAAGATACTCACGCATCAGACGATGTGCAAGTGAGCTTTTCATGCTCTCTCTGAAACAAAAAGATACATAAAATTTGTTCGGCAAGGGTTGGAGTGAACCAAGCTAACAACAAAGAGCTACTTACTTCTCCACAACTGCGTCAATCGCTTCGCGAACATTTGCCAAAATTGCAGTCTTTTTGTTCGGGTATTTCGTTAGGATTACGGCGATATCTTCGGTTTCGACCTCACTCTGCAATATGAGACATAGTTTTTTAATGGCTAAACGACTAACTCACTCGATAGAGCATGAAATCAACACCATAAAATTCGCTGACGATCGCAAATCGCTGCGAGGCAGTCGCGTAATCGTTGAAGATCGTCTCCAGCGCGCGCGCAGCGACTGCATTCTTCAGTAGCTTCACACAATGGCCGCTGACGGCGTTGATCATGACTTCGCGCTGCGACTTGTTCGCCAAGCGAAGCATTTTCTTAAAGAAGAACAAGCCGTACTTGGACCGCATCATCCTTAGAAATTCTGGGGAAAGTTCCTCGAACAACTGATCGCGGGTCTCCGATTTGTCGAGAAGACATTGCAGAACACGCGACGTATCATGGGCGTACAACAACGAAGAGCATTTCCCCTTCACGACCTCAGCCAACTTGACGAGGCTCTTCTCACGAACGGCTTCGGTGGTCTTTGAGCTGCGGATCTTCTCCCACAGAGTTTTGCTCTCCTGTGCGGCTTGGAAATTTGGTCGTTTCTTTGACTTGAGCTTCAGCAAAAAGGCTTTTCGTTCCTTGCGGTCCATGGTCTTCAGCGCTTCCTTGACTTTTCTGGTCACCTGGATTGTGGGCTTCTTCACAGCCACAAAAGACTTGACCATCTTTTTCTTGTGAACTGGCTTCGCTTCAACTTCGTCTGATTTGACGACGACCGGTTCCCGGATCTTCTTGATGACCGGAGACACTGGAGCGCCTGTAGGCGTAAAATCGACATCTCCAATAATGTCTTTCTTCGCGAACAGCTTGACCTTCTCCAGTTCGGACGCGGATGCGAAACGGACGCGCTTCTTCGAGTCGGGGGTTTCGGCAACTGCGGCCTTTCGCTTTCCTTGCTTCGTTCGTGCCATGCCCATGACTGCAACAAACGAAAAGATTCAATGGGTGACGAAAATCGAATAAACTGATAGCACGCAAACGGTGACAACGCTCGAGAACGCCCAAAGAACAATTAATCTCGCTGCGTAGCAAAGGTCGAACGAGTTAAAAATCGAGTTAAATTTGGAAACAAATTCGTCGCCGCCGATAGGATTTTCAGCTGTTTTACTAAACTCAAACAGCAATTCAGTAACCGAACGTTTCGTGAGCAAAACTGAAAGCGCGAAATCCAATAAATTGGGAAAATCAATTTCGCAAAACGGAAAGACATCACGAACGTCTATCGTTTCACATATGAAAATCTTCAATACGATCGTTCTAGGACCGCGTCCGACAAAGTAAGCTCAATTTGTCATATGTTCGGTCACATTAGAAATCAACGAGAGCGAAGCTTTCAAGTGGCCTCCAGCCCATGCATTTCACGAAAACTTTTGTACATGACAATTTATGGTTATACTATTAAAATCTGAACACTATTAAAGGCAATCAATCACACGTATAAAATTATTAGCAGGCAACTTGCGACTTCACTTCGATCTGCCCCACTACAGCCATACGAGGATCCAATTTCGTCGCTTCAAGAATCGCTCGTGACAATTCCTGAAATGAAGTCCATGAACAAATGAATACTGACTTTAAATAATGAATCGGATTAAATTATGGAATGAATCAGATTGCTTTTGTTAACAAGAAACATTAAAGACAGGTGACCGCTCAGCATTACGAAAACAAAAATTTTGTCGCTTCGTTTAACACAACTGATTTCAGAGAATTCTTCAGAGGATGTAGCAATTCCATAACAAAATGAAAACTTACAGCATCGTAGTCAAAATCAGCGCAAAGAAGATGGTATTTTCCATCACCGTTATCTTCCTCTGGAAGCTGAAAAGCCTGACTCAATTAAAATCAGTTCATTTAGTGCGAATGTGCTCACCGTTTTCTTTACCAGTTTCCTTCCTTCAAGCTCAACGATGACAGAGTACTCTCCCTTCGTGATCCATTCTTCTTGCTTTCCCTCATCCTTCATACTGTAGGTTGAACCCTCTTCAGAGAGTTGGGTGCGATCAAGCATTGACGAGACATTCGTGACGGTGTCATCATCTTCGGCTGTTTGGTCAAGTACGACGGTCATTACAGTTTCATCGACGTTATTGGCCTTCACAGATGCGGGGGTTGACTTCTTGAGAAAACGTCGTGAAACCCGACGGAAGAAAGAGCTCTTTGACTTTGGAGTCGGTTTGATCAAACGGAAGAATTCGTGGTGCTGGATGACGAGTTTGTAAAAGCGTTCAGCAGCTGCCGAACTGAAGAGCTTGAAGACGACCGATTTTCCTTGAAGATGGGCGTCTTGCGCAGGCAAATAAGGAAGGAACTTGATGCAGAAGTACTTGCGACGGAAAGAGATCTTCTCGATGAGGGGCCAGGAATAACGGCTCCCAATTCCCCTGCCCTCTTCAAACGTGCACAGTCCGTTGGCAGAGATGGCCAGCTCCGTACGACCTTCCTTAGATTCCTAAAGCCGAGAATGAAAGTTCTGAAAGTCGAAGAAAAACCCTACCTTTGTGTCGACACAATGACAACCATACAACGGCAAATTTTTGCAATAGTTTAAAAAATGTAGTTCTGCTTCTTGTGGTGATTGACCGCTGAACTGTTTGTGATACTTCTGAACTAAGAGAACGAAATCGGTGTCGCAGGTTCTCGTAAAGAAGCCATCCTTGACGTAATCTGCGTAATCGTGTTGGGGCTGGTAGTCACCAACCTCAATCTGCGCAACGTAAGCCGCCAAGCGAGCCTGGGCATCAAAATCGGTTTGTATTCTGAACATTTAATATCATTCCGGATTTGTCAATGCAAGCATACCTCCCCTCATAAACATCACGGCGACACTGTCGGAGTAAGAAATGGCGGCAAAGCGCATCCGACAATTCTGCAGGCTCGGGCACGTAGAATTTGAACGCAAGAGTAAAATTCCAGTCCTTGGCTGCAAACAAAACGCACATAATAAGCAGAACAAAGCCGAGAAACATACCAGGGACATGTTTCCCAATCGGTATGTCGTTGTTCAAGAATCGACGCTGCTTTTTCTTGTCCACGTAGGTCAGTCCGAAGTAAGCCTTCGCGTTCTCAGCGAGAAACACAAACTTGGTAGCGAGGTCAATCAGAATATTACCTTCGGCATTCTTCTGCACAACAAACGATAAATTTACACATAAAAAAAACCAAAAACTCACGTGGACATAGAACGTTCGGCAGTTGCCATCGGGGTAGTCAATAGTCGCTGCGCGGAGGTACTTCTCAGCGACACCTTGCTGCACGCCGCGCTGGTCAACAGGCTCCGGCATCTGGAATGGCAAGCGAAATGAGAGCACAGCCGATGTTGGCGGACAGCAAAGCGAAAGTGAACAAGAACGACGGATTGATTTTGAATTTTTTCACAAATTAGACAGAGCGGAAACGTGGAAAACAAACGTCTGAGACTAGTAAGTGTGACGACGTGAACTGTCATCAAATCGAAAATCGCGCAGACAGCCGACCAACCTAGTGGTTCACGCGCGCGAGAGGCCACCTCACATCAGCCTCAACGCCGAACGTCGTGTTGAGAGTCGACAAACCAATTCGAAATCCAACTGTCGTTCATTTCTAGTGATGACGACAAGTCTGCGGTTACGGTACAGTCAGACAATTCGTGCGGAGAACCAACACACTGTGACTGTCTCTCTCATAATCAGTCGGCAAACTTGCATTTCGTTATTTGCGCGCCACAGATAGCAAACCTGTGCATTCTTGGTACCAAAAAATGTGGTAAATCTAGACAAATCGAATGATAGTTCACGCGCCTAAAGGTTCGCTCTATGCGCTGAGCAAAAATTGAAAATACGATCTTGCCCGAAAAATCTCGAGAGCCTGAGTCGATGCCACGCGATTTCTCCATCCATGCGCACGATAGAGCAACGCCGCGAAGCCAGATCGCTTCCTCAGACGATTCTGCATTGATTTATAGCGCTTCCTGGTGTGTTTCTGTGGAATTTCAATTATGTAAGCCTTCATTTCGCTCCCTGCTTTCAGAGTCTCATTGAAAATGGCCGGAATCGATCCATTGTTCCTAGTCTCCGTCAGCGTTCTGCTCGCCACGATCATCTTGATCATCGGATTTCTGATCAAGCGCAACTGGGATGAGAATAAAGCCCATGCGAGAGCGCAGGAATTTGTGGCCATGGAACAACAGCGTCGTGGTCGCGCTCGACCTCGTCAGAATGCCGCGGATGCCGACGGCGAAGCAGCGGGGTCAGACGACGAGGACTTAGCTGCTGATCCCGGTATGGGAAAGAAGAAGATGGCGAAGTTGCAGGCCAAAGCGGAGAGACGTGCTCAACGAGAATACGTGAGTTTTTCTTATTTTTTGTGATGTTTTCGAATGATCCTCGGTTGTGTAGGAAGAGAGAGAACGCGCCGAGCGCAAGGAACAAGAAGCCCAGCGTCAAGCCGAAGAGGAGGAGCGTCGCAAAGCGGAGAACGACGCTCAGAAGGCCGCTGAGCAGAAAGCGCAAAAGGATCAAGAGAGACGTGAAACTCGTGAGGAAAAGGAGTATGCGAAGCTGAAGAAACACTTTGAGATCATTGAGGAAGGATTCGATCAGCTGGACGAAGAAGAATTCATCGAATACGTCAAGAAGTCGAAGATCGTTTATCTCGATGAACTCGGAGAACGCTTCCACCTCCGCTCAAAGATGGCGACGGACAAATTGAAGGGTTTCCTGGCCGATGGAACGCTTTCTGGAGTGATTGACGAGCGTGGAAGATTCGTTTACATTACAGAAGAGGAGATGCTCGCTGGTAAGCCGCGATTTCACTCATTTTCGACCTCAATTTGCCACATTTTCAGTTGCCAACTTCTTCAACCAGCAAGGACGCGTTTCGCTATCCGAGTTTGCCGATTTCAGTAACGAACTGATTGCCTTGGAGCCTCTGGCGTAAAACTTTATGATCTGTATAATGTCATCATACATCATCACTTGCGAATGAGGAGGAGAGGCTAAGGGCATTCTGGCGTTGCCATAATGAAGCGAAACAATAAAATGAGGAGAAAAGACACCCGAATTTGTGCAATTCTTGAAAAAACTAGAGCGGTGGTGTGAGGAGATGAGGACGCGCGCGTCATAATCAGAACATAAACTCATAATTTATTTACAAAAACTCATGTGTGAAATGCGCGGGGTTACGGTAGCGCCGCAGCGGCGCCGCGCACTACCGACGACCACCGCCGCCCATCGTCGCTTGTTGCTGCGCAGCAGCCGAGCTCGTCACCGGGACTCCGAGCGACGTGGCCGCCAGGGACACTGGAACGGAGTGGACTATTAGACCGCCGAGTTGTTGTTGCTGCTCGAGGTTTACCGCTGTGAGTACGGTAGGCGCCGCTACGGTTACCACTTGCGGGTGCGGCATATCCGTACTGAGCATGCGGACGCTCGTGCCGTCGCCAAAGCGAGCGTCCATGATGATTCGTTGAATGGCTAATTTGAAGACCGTTTTCTGAAATGAGTAGGCGTGGGTTACGGTAGGCGTCATTTTTTAGTTTTCGACTTACATCGTCATCACTCATCGTAGCCAACGTATTCGCGAGGTGATTCGCCAAATACGACTCATCGGTGATCGTGTTGGCTGTGGTGATAATGTACTGCGCTGGCTGCGCTTGCAGAATCTGCGCGCCCTGCGGAACTCCTTGCTGAAGCGTCCTTGCTTGAACGAACCTCACATTGTGCGGAAAACTCACCACCTGCTGCTGTTGCTGCTGGTGCGTGGACATTTGATGCGACGTGGACGCGATCTGAATCTGAAATTTGCACAAATTTTGACCTCAAATCGCGCTCAACGCTCATTTCCTACCGTCTGATTCATGTGGTGCGGCTGCAGCTGAACATTCGCATTCCCTATGGTCACCATCGTTGGCGTTAGGGTCGAGGAATTCGGGTCGAGCACGTTCTGCACAATGTTGAATTTGACGTTTTCGTCTTGAGACCCCGATTCCATGACGATTTGCCGTGCGCCGCCGTCGCCCATCCCGTCGTCCATGAGCATCTCGTCGTTGAGGTGACCGTTCGACGATCGACCGTTCAGTTGCACGACCGCGGCGGAGCTGCCCGACGGATGCGGGAGGATCGGCGTCGGCTCGGAATTGGCGCCGGCGTTGGCGGCGGCGCGTTTCCGGCCCGAAGTGAACCTGGCAGGTTGGGTGGCGGTGGCGGAGAGCTGTTGGACGGGGATCTGAGTGGCGCCGAGTGAGGATTTCAGGCTGCTGAGCTCGTTCGCGCTCACAATCCGGTAAACTTTCTGCGAGGCGGCCATTTGCAGCTGCGTGGGGTCGACGAACATGCGAACCACGTTCGCTCCGCTTACGTTCACGCTGTTGTTGGCAGTTTCTGGAACGAGTGGAGGTCGTTTGGGAGCTGAAATGGTAAAAATGAGGAAAAATAAAAAATTAAAATTTTCTCCCCGATTCGAACCCGCTCCGATCGTTTTGTAGACAAACGCGTTACCATTCAACTATACGCTCAATGTCGCAAAAGTGCATTGCTTGATCGCGCGTCTCTAGTCGAATGGCTAGCGTTGTTGTCTGTTACGCGAAGGGCCGAGGGTTTGAAACCCAATAGGGGAACTCAACTTACCTATTCTCGTCGCATCCTTTTTATTCGGAATTTTCCCTCTTTGCGTTACCGTAATAATCGTTCCGTCTTTCACTTGCTTCTCGTAGCTACTCTGAAATTCGCTCATTTAGACTTGTTTCTCGTGTTCGCATGTCTGGAATGCGCATCACAGACTGTCTAGCTCGACCACATACATAGTCTGTTGCGTTCACGTACCTCAGACGCTGCGGCGGAGATGCTCGTCGTAGGCTGTTGGCTGCTCTTGGAGCCGGTGGCGGTAGCGTTGTACGAAGTGGATCCGACCGAAATCTCAGAGGAACTGGACGAGGAGCACGGTGAGCTCGCGTCCAGCAAGCTGTGAGAGCCATTGTGGGAGACTAAAATTCACCACCACCATCATTTTCGTCCTAATTATCGATTTTAGTTCAAAATTGTCGATTGGCTGGCTGCTGGTGCTGGTGCCGAGAGTGTTGGGGAATTTCAGATATTCGGCTGCACACACGCACACCACACAGAGAGAGAGAGAGAAACACGGTTGTCATGGTTATGTGTTGACGATGAGGAAGGAAGAAAGTGGTATTTTTAGGCGCTAATCCGAGGTGCGAAAGCGAAAACAACGAAACTTTGATGGAAACCGTTTTTTAAGAGAAAAATTTGAGAAAATGATGGACCTGAACCGGAATCGAACCCCATCGATCGTTTTGTAGACAGACACGTTACCATTCAACCAGATCGGCACTGTCTGAAAGTGACACAACTCGCTCGCGCGCCTGTAGTCGAATGGTTAGCGTTGCTGTCTGTCACGCAGACGGTCAAGGGTTCGAATCCCAAACACGGTCGCCATGGTTATGTTGATAGCGATATTTTTAGGCGCTAATCCGAGGTGCGAAAGCGAAAACAACGAAATTTTGACAAAAAAAACTTTTTTTTTAGAATTAGACCGAACGTATGAATTTTATGAAACTTACAATTTAATGATGAATTGGCGGTACTCGTGGTGGAGACATTCAGAAAATCATTATGATTTGAGCGATAACTGAAAACAAATCCCTTTAGCTACAGTACTCCCACCTACAGTACTCACTCCCTACCTCAGGTCACTGTTGTTCGGATCGCGGAGCCCTGTGAAGTCATGTAATACATCGTGGGCGTCTCTGATGAAGCGGCGTTTGGTGCTGAGAAGCTGAGAGACGATGAGCCACCTGAAAAAGCCGTGAATACAGTTACGGTATCTTGTGGGTTACGGTAGCTGTCACGAGGAGGTTGAGAATACAGCGACAGCAAATATAGAAATACGTGGATTACGGTACACGTGAGCGTGTTGTTACCTTGCTTTCCGGTCGTATTCGACTCGAAAATGTAAGAATCGATCCAGCGCATCGAGTCAAAGTGCCTGCAGGCGGCGTTCTGGCCGGATACGGTAGCCGCGTTGCCGCCGTCACCAGCGACGCTAGCACCAACGCTGCTGCTGCGGTTATTGCCGTTGCCGGACTGCTGAAAGAACAAAAATTCGTATTTAGGAGGTGCGCGTGACGATTCGCACATGTGAAGCATTGCAATATTGCACACTAGAGCGGAGAGCGGTTTTGATGCCGAGTGATTTTGGCACTTTTTAGTGCGGTTTTCACACGTGAAAATTGATTTTTTTGGGAGGAAAATGTGTGAAAATGAGGAAAGAAAGAAATTATGAACTTTGACCGGAATCGAACCCGGATCGTTTGTTTTGTAGACAGACACGTTACCATTGAACTATACAACTACACTGTCTGAAAGTGGCACCACTCGCTCGCGCTGCTTATAGTCGAATGGTTAGCATTGCTGTCTGTCACACAAAAAGTCGACGGTTCGATTCCGATGCGAGGATTTTTTTGTTTTTTTTCGCTAAGCTCCTCACCTCAGCCTGTCGTCGTCGCCTCCTCTCCCGCACATATCGATCTCGAATCCTCTTCCACACGGTCTGCAACTGCTGCGCACCGTCCGGGAAGCCCAGGTCATCGCAGAGCTGCGCCCAGATCGCGTTCCTAATCTGCGAATTCGTGTGTTTGTTGCCGTAGTGCTCGTGGTTCGGGTTGTAGAGGCTCGGCTGCTTCTTCACCGCCTCGATCAGCTGCCGCGTGAATTCATCGTCGTTCGCCCACGAACCCCGCTCGATCGAAGAAGAAGACGTCGTCGTTGCCGCGGTCGACGCGCCTCCGGCCGCCGTCGAGGGATTCGAATTCGATGCGTTGCTGTTCGCGGTGTTGTGCGCGGTCGTCTCGTAGGCGCCGCGCTTCAGTTGAAGGTGCTGTTCTGAAATTGGAGACTGTCTAGGTCTGTACGCACACACATACACACACACACAGTCAAAGGGCACTTTTTTGTGATTTTTGCGCAATTTGGGGTGATAACGCGAGAGATCACATGATCCCTTCGGTTATCAATTGGGCGAAAAAACGCGTTTGGTGGTCTTTAGGTCAAATTTTGGAGAAGAAAGACGTGATTTCACAACTCAAATCGAGATTTAGGTCTCCATAAACGTCAGAATAGGCTACAGTATAACCATAAGATACCTTTCTTTCGAAAGACCACTCTCTTAAAGACCATTGCTACAGTATCAGCGGGCCATAAAGTGAAATAAAGCCATATGAAGCGAGTAGTGCAAGATTAGAGATTTTAGACGTTGCAGTCAGCGTTTGATAGCGTTAGCATAAGACACGGAAGCATGGAACCCTGAAAATCAAGCGACAGTTATTAGAGACCTTGATTGGTGGACACACGGACGACATCGAAGTTTTAACCGAAAAAACGTGATTTTGAATTGAGTTTTGGACTGATAGAGCAAAGAATCTGTCTGTCTAGACTGGACTGGACGCTTAATGCTTGGAATCTGTCTGTCTAGATTTGACGCTAAAGCTTGGTATCTGTCTAGACTTGACGCTTGGCATCTGTGTGTCTAGACTTGACTCTAGTGCAAGTGAACTAATCAAGTTTGAAGATAGTCTCCTTGAAGGTCTGCCGCTCTTGTCAAGTGGACTTAAACAGAGACCAGAATAGAGAATTTTGGTTGGATTATAGGGGCTTAAGTGATGAGCGCAGAGATCGATCCGTCTGTCTGAAACGCATAATTACACCTACACGGCACTATGCTATTAGCTTTCATCCTAATTAGCCAAAAACAGCGCCTTGCATTTGCTTTTGCCAACTAAACTCTCAATTAGTTGACAGCTCGACCTCTTTAATGGTTGGTTCAACAATTACGAGATGAATAGCCGCCTCCGTTGCCTTAAAACTCAACTTTTCGAACATTTTGCACAAACGTCTAGGTCATAAATGGCGGATCGGCTTTGCAAAAGTCCGAGTTTAACGTGAAAAACAGTATTTAAAAGCTAAACCGTCATATGAGGTCAATTTTGATTAGAATAGGTTGTTAGCTGAGCAGAAGCTGTCTGGTTTGTTGAACTGTCTGTCTGAAACGCAAATAGCAATCTCGAGCAACGTGTATAATTATTATAATTACACCTCGAACGGCTCCTCTCGTACGATTAGCTCCAATTTAGAATAGACTACAACAGCGCTTTTGCCCTAAAACTCAATGTTTCGTCATTTTGCACGCCGTCAAGGTCATCAATAGCAGATTAGGCGTGCCAGAAGATTCCAGCCTCGAGCTCTACCTCCAGCTAAACCCCTGAATTTTAGGCCAACGACAACAACAAATGAACAGTTCGCCCTCGATCACAGCACTTTCAAAAAGTGTCTGCAAAACTCAGTCCAACAACTCAATTCTCCCGCTCTTATCGATCGAAACAACTCCAAAAATATCGATCTTTGACACTTTATTCCTCCTCCTCGCTACATTTTCAGGTTTTCCGCCTCCCTCGCTCGCTGCGCCACAAAATCCTCCCGCCCGAGACACCGCCATTACCTTGCTGCTGCTGCTGCTGCTGCTTAACTCCAATGAGGCGATACGTGGTCGTCGTTGTGGCGGTTGTCGTGTTGTTGTTGGTCGTGGCAGGCACCGTTGTCGCCGAAGCGTTCACAACCTCCAGCTTCGCTCCTGAAACATTTCAAAACTCCAAATTTTGCTGCTTTTTCTGTTCTCTTCCTCATCCAGTTTGAGCATCTCTTCTTCATCATTGTGTGCGTAATGCGTGCCGCTCGCGCCTCTCGCTCGCGTCTCAACACGCGGCTGGTAAAATTCGCGCGCGAAAAATCCAAAGCCGCGACAGCGCGAATTTGTATTTCGCAAAATCGATTCTTACGACGACAGCGACGACGGCGACGGTGCCGCACACGTGCGTTGCGCGCGGGTGCCGCTGCCTCCAAGCTTTGCGGCTTGAGGCGCCACGCGCTGTGCCAAGCGCTCAAGCGCCGCTCTACAGAAGCGCACGCTGACCAGAGATTAGTCACACGCGAGGGGACGGCACGGTCAACGCGCGGCCTGGGGACGGCCGCGACGCAGGAGAATATCGCCTTAGAGCGGCGTCGGCGTCGTCGGAAGCTAATTTTAGAAACGCGCGACGCGACACGCGACGGAGACGCGACTGAGGCGCTCGCGAGCGGTCGCGTGATGCACGCGCGTACGGTCGCGACCGCGGCAGGCTCTCGTGCTGGGAGCCGGCGGTCGTCTAGTATATTTAGAGGCGTGGTGGCGGCCAGGGACGCTCGGCTTTTGGTTTGTGGTGGCGGGGGAAGGAGGCAGCGGTGGGGAATCGAGTTTTGGTAGTAATAAAGTGGAATTTTATGGTCGCGTCAGTCGAGAGGTCTTCGCCGAGAAGGCGGTGATGAGTTGGTGGTGGTGGGAATTGGAAATTGCACTAATCACTCACGTGGTAGACGTGGAAGTTTGGTGTTTGAGACATCCACAGCGCAGCAGCAGCTGTCTGAAAGAGATCAACCACGCGCTTTCACAGCGATACAGCTCGTAGAACTGGGATTAGGAGGTTTATTTCAGCCTTATGAGGGCAATTACTTCCGATTTGACTACTATTTTGGCCGTAACTGAGACCAGGAGCGCCAGTAGGAGAGCTCTGAAATGATAGCACAATGGATCGGAAGAAGACCGCAAAGCAATGTGTGTGGTTCGGGAGTCTAAATCGTCCATAGCAACTCCTGAAGAGTCGGCTCACACACGGC